>JAKFQP010001075.1:12785-36091 GCA_023375905.1 Nycticorax nycticorax | reverse complement strand
GGCAGGGCGTGCGCAGTCGCTGCGGCGCCGGAGCGGCCGTCGTTAAGGCGCTTCCTCCCCTGTGCTTTGCAGTTGGACGGGGACAGAGAGGTGCAGGCAGCGGTGATCGCCAGCTGCTCCTTTTTATTTTATTTAAGATTATTAAACTAAGTTTTATAAATATTCACAGCGATGAACTCAATGCAAAAATATTCCGTCCTCTCATTTTGCTGGTTTGATTTTAGAAACTCATTTTGCCTTGCAAAGCTCTTCGGGTTGCACTTCTAACCCTGCAAGGGTCCGCAGACCTGACAGCACGCGGAGCCTCGTCCTCGGGCCTCAAATACTGAATTTCGGGGTGAAATACTGCGATGCTCGGGAAATGCATTCTGACAAAGACTCCGCCGCTGTGCGGGGCTCTGCGCGGGGCTGCCTGGGGGCCGTGTCCCCCCCCGGCCCTCCTGGCCCCGTCACCCCCCTGCAGCCTGGCAAATGGGAGCTGCTGGGTGACTTCTGGGGACGCGTGCGTAAGGCGCCGCAGGGTCCCACGAGCGCTGGGGCGGCTGCGCCTGAGCCGGGCTGGGGAGGGGGCCGGGGAGGGGGCCGGGCACCGATGGCTCCTGGCGCTGCTCTGCCCAGCGGTGCTGGGGCTGCCGTGCTCCCGACCCAGGCGCCGTGTTTGACCAGAGCAAAGGGTTAAGGAGCTAAGTTGGCTTGGTTTGAGTTTGCAGTAACCACAAAATACAGAAGGATTTTACCCCCCAGACCAATTTCCTATTTCTCGGCGAGGCAGCCGGCAGCACGGAGGGGCTGCCCGGCCCCGGGGACCGCGCGGAGCACGCGTGTCCGATTGGCCATGCTCGTGCTTTCGGGTCTGCGGGGAGCACGGCCGCGAGCTGGCACCCCCCTTCCATCCGTGTCCGCTGCCGAATTCCCATTCCAGACATTCTTCATGCTCGGGGTGGGTTTGGGTAAACATTGGCCCCGGCATTCGGGCGCTCCGGCCTCTGCCCGCAGCGCTGAGACCCATCCCGGCGAATGGAGTTCCATCTGAAAATCATCTCGATTTAAGCTGGTTGGTACAGAGTCATTTTGGTTTGAGCTCGGAGCAGTTCTGCCTGACAAAGCATTCGTTTCCGTGGTCGGAGGAGGGCGGCTGATGGCCCCCGGGGGGTGCAGGGGGGGTTAATGCCGTCGGTTCTGGGATTTCAGAGGGTTCTGGGGTCCTTGTGTGCCGCACAAGCATCACTACCAAGGATTTCTTCTTCTGACTTCTCTTTCCCCAAGCTGATGTCCTTGGCCCTTGAACGGAGCCGACTCCAACGCTGCTCTCTCCTCTCCGGACGCGTGTGCCGCTGGGTTGGGAACAGGCAGCTCCGGGGGGGCTCTGGGGGCCCCCAGCTGGCAGGGGCAGCCGCAGCTGGGACAAATGCGGTGCTGGGCAAGGTGCTGGCCACACCACCCCAGAGCATCAGCCCTCGACGGGGCACGGCTCGCCCTGGCTGCCGGGTACCGGGGTGCTGCTCAGCCAGAGGGACCGGGCTGGCGGCGCCGTCTCTCCCACCCGACCCGAGGGCGGAGGCACCGGGGGGCGAGCGGCTGGGTGGGCGGCTGGCAGCCAGCCAAGGCCAACCCGCCGCACGCCGTGGGTCTGTTGGCGCAAAGCCGTGCCGCTCTGGACCGTCCACGGGAGCAGGGGAGAGCCGTGGCACCGCGTCCCGGCCGGCTGGGTGGGGCGGGGGGGAATGGGACAGACGGACTCGTCCTTGGCCTTGGCTTCCCAGGGCTCCGACCTTTCTCCCCCGCCGCTACGAGCGTGTAATTACAGCGACGACCGCTCCGGCCGTGCTGCGGTGGAATTGTTGGGGCAGCTGCACTGAAAGGTCCTGCGGCCGCGGCAGCACCCGAGGGTGGGTCCCGGGGCGGGCACGGCGCCGCCGCAGCACCTTACCCCCCCGTGTCACAGGGCAAACCCCAGATGGGAAGCAGCAAGGATTTCATTGCTTTGTGATGCCAACGTGGCCACTCAGCTGGGGCAGCACGGCAGGAGAGCTCCGTGAGGCCTGTGGGCTGGGGCGCCCACCGAAAATAGGCGGCGGGGCAGGCACAGCTTCCCCCTGCTGGAGAACCCCCCCAGACTGGTCCCGCGGACAAAGGTGCTGAGGCTGCAAAATAACCTTGGGGTTTGGGGTGTCCATGTCCATGATGGGTCCAACGCATGTCGCGTCCTCTGCCACCGCCGTGGCACGATGCACATCGCGTCCTCTGCCACCGCCGTGCTGTGCCACCGCTCCCGGCAGGTGAGGAGAGGTGCTCGGTGGAGGAGGGAGATGATTTGAGTTTGCATTACACCGAACGCTTGTCGGAAGAGAAGTGATCCGTATTTAACAACAGAGCTGTGTAATAACCTGCAATTACCTCTGCGCCGTGCCTGCGGGGGCGGCTCTTTCCCTGGCAGAGCCAGGGGGGTGAAGGCTCCTGCGCCGCGCGCTGCCGGGACGGAGGTGGCTGCTCCCAGCCTGCGTCCCCCCTCCTGGGCGCGGTGCTCTCGGGGCCCTGCGCAGGGCACAACGCGTGGCGTGCGCCGAGCGTGGCCGAGTGCCGGCGCTGCTGGGCACTGGGACGGGCTGTGAGAGGCGCAGGGTGGCAGGGCTGGGGGCGGCAGCGCCGGGGCCGGTGGGCAGCACCGCTGGCAGGGCAGGGCGGCTCTGGCGCGGGCACGGAGCGGGTTGCGGAGGAGCAGCCACGGCCCTGGGCAGCCCCACGGGTGCCCGTCACCAGTCCCCAGGGGTGGCGTCCCCCCACGGCCCCGGCGCAGCCAGCCGCAGGACCCCAGCCTGGCACGTGCCGAGGGGGGGCTTGGTGGCTGCTGCTTTTGCTTCTCATGCCCATGGGGCCCCCCTGAGCCCCTCACCCGTGCCCCCCGGCTGCGGCGACGGGGCCGGTGCCTGCGCCTGCATGGCTGTCGCTTGCCTTCCTCCTTCGGGGCTGGCCTGAAGCTGACGGCGTTTTCCAAAGCGGGGTCCTTGGCCTCTTGACGATCAGAGGGACGTTTTCGGTCTGGTGGGTGGAGGGGGGCCGGGCACCGGGCGCTGGGCACGGGGAGTGCTGGGGAGCCCCGGTGCAAACAGCCGCGGGGCTCTGCCTCCCCCCTCCGGCTCCCGGCTCCGCACGCTCCGGGTGGGAGCAGAGCGTGGTGCCAACACCGGCCCCGCAGGCACCAAATCCCGGCCTCAGCAGGGCCAGGGCAGCCACCCGCCTTCGTCCCCCCCATTCCCACGGCCGCCCACGGACGTGCCGCCGGGTGGGACAGCACCAGCCGTTATCACCATTCCCCATGCCACCCCCCCACCGCAGCGCTGGGAACGCGCCGCAATGCCCGGCGGACGGGAAAGCGGCTTTGCTCTGGAGAGCCCGTGGTCTGTGAGCAGAGGGGGACGCCGGGGGCACCAGCGCCGGCACCGGTCCAGCCACGCCAGGGAGGACCCTTGTGCCCACCATGGGGGGAGGCGATGCTTCCCCGTGGGGGCTCTCCCAGGGCCGCAGCCCCGCTCTGCTAAACCTGGGGGTCACCTACTGCAGAGCAAACAGCGGCCGGGGCCCGGCGGGGATGAGGGACGTGAGGGACGGTGGAAGTCGCAGCAGCCGGGAGCCGTGGCCCGCGTGTCCCCGCAGCCAGCCCTGGGGCTGTGCCACGGCCGGCTGAGGGTCTGCGGCAATTTTAATATCGCTGCTGAGTGAAATTTCCTGATCCGGCTTTCATGTCCGCTGGGACACTTATGAAATATCCGGATTCTGTTTTTTTCTGAAGAAGTGGAATTTCCTCTTTATGGATTTAATATCGGGGCTACGTGCTCTGGGAGGGAAGCGGCTGCACGGCGGCACTGCCGGTGCTGGCTCCGCCACCGCTCGCCCTCTGCTCTCACACCCCCCGGCCACGGCGTCCCCGGCTCAGCTCCCCATCGCTGGGGCTGGGCGGGGGCCGGCGCGGGGAATTCGGCTGCCTCAGTAGTTTTCCAGCCCGCGCTAAGCCTGCTTTTCATGGCTGATCACACCACCTGCCAGGGCTGAAATCCAAATGCACACCGACAATTCGCTGGCGGCTCTGTTTGGAGAGGGATCAGATGAGGTCCCGTCCCGCCGCTGAACCCCTCATGCAGAAGCGCCCGTGAGAACGCAGGCGCCCGCACCCAGCCGGTCCATGGGTCCCAGCACCTCCCGGCTCTCCCCATGCCCGGTCTGTGGGTCCCAGCACCTCCCGGCTCTCCCCATGCCCGGTCTGTGGCTCCCAGCATCTCCCGGCTCTCCCCATGCCCGGTCTGTGGGTCCCAGCATCTCCCGGCTCTCCCCATGCCCGGTCTGTGGGTCCCAGCATCTCCCGGCTCTCCCCATGCCCGGTCTGTGGGTCCCAGCATCTCCCGGCTCTCCCCATGCCCGGTCTGTGGGTCCCAGCATCTCCCGGCTCTCCCCATGCCCGGTCTGTGGGTCCCAGCATCTCCCGGCTCTCCCCATGCCCGGTCTGTGGGTCCCAGCATCTCCCGGCTCTCCCCATGCCCGGTCTGTGGGTCCCAGCATCTCCCGGCTCTCCCCATGCCCGGTCTGTGGGTCCCAGCATCTCCCGGCTCTCCCCATGCCCGGTCTGTGGGTCCCAGCATCTCCCGGCTCTCCCCATGCCCGGTCTGTGGGTCCCAGCATCTCCCGGCTCTCCCCATGCCCGGTCTGTGGGTCCCAGCATCTCCCGGCTCTCCCCATGCCCGGTCTGTGGGTCCCAGCATCTCCCGGCTCTCCCCATGCCCGGTCTGTGGGTCCCAGCATCTCCCGGCTCTCCCCATGCCCGGTCTGTGGGTCCCAGCATCTCCCGGCTCTCCCCATGCCCGGTCTGTGGGTCCCAGCATCTCCCGGCTCTCCCCATGCCCGGTCTGTGGGTCCCAGCATCTCCCGGCTCTCCCCATGCCCGGTCTGTGGGTCCCAGCATCTCCCGGCTCTCCCCATGCCCGGTCTGTGGGTCCCAGCATCTCCCGGCTCTCCCCATGCCCTGTCTGTGGGTCCCAGCATCTCCCGGCTCTCCCCATGCCCGGTCTGTGGGTCCCAGCATCTCCCGGCTCTCCCCATGCCCGGTCCGTGGCTCCCAGCATCCCCCAGCTCTCCCCACGCCCGGTCCATGGGTCCCGGCACCTCCCAGCTCTCCCCATCCTGCTGCAGCTTCCCTGGGGAAACCCCCAGCACTGCTGGCAGCCGAGTCGAGGCCAGGGGATGCCGGGAGCCGGGTTTGGTCCCCCGGACCAGCTCTCGGGGGGACGCTGAGGAGGAGCCTCCTCTCCCCGCCCGGGTGCTGGGAGCAGCCCTGCACGACTGAGGAGCCGGGGGGGCTGTGTGCAGGGCAGCGCTGTCCTGCTGCTCCCGGGGGGTGGCTGGGCTGGGGGGACCTCCTGGGAACCCGGGGTGCTCCAGCCTGCTTGGGATACCGGCCTGCTGCCCCCCACCCCCCGCAGACCCAGAGCGTGCTTTGGGGCTGGGGGGCCCGATCCTGCCACCCTTGGCCTGGGCTCTGAGCCAGCGGGGGGGTTGCGCAGTGAGGCTATTGTCCCGCACCCCCGGCTGGTGAAAGCTAAAGGCGTGGGGCGATAGAGCCTGTCCCAAATGTTGACGCTTCCCTCCCTGCTCCGAAAGGATGCTTGAATTTCACGGGAAGTGCTGGCTGCCGCAGGACTCCCCGAACGGGCGCAGGGGGTGCAGCGAGCCGTGCCCTGCACAAGGCAGCGCAGGAGGACGAGGCCGGGGGTCCAAGCCCCCCACGCTGGTGCCGCACCTCCAACCCGCTGTGCCGGAGTGGGAGTGGGAGCGGGAAGGTCTGGGCAGGAGGGTGCCCGAAGGCAGCACCTGGGTTTGGGGGGTGCATCCCCTCCCCAGACCAGCCGGTGACTGCGGCGCCTGGCATGGAGCTGCCTCCTCCTCCTCGGTCCCTGCCCCGATGCCTGCGCCTGGAAATTGAGGGGATTTGGGGCACCCACCCCTGGGCGGCTCCGGGACCCCCCCCTCCAGCTCTGTTGAGCCAAGGGGTGTGCGGGGGCTGCGGGCAGGGGCTGCCATCCCCGGTGTTGCCCCTGCCCTGGCGTCCCAGTCCCCCTGAGGACGGCGATGTTTCTGGGAGCCCTGGGGGGCCGCAGTGGTCTGAGGCTGTGGGGGATCGTGGGGGGCCGGGGCAGCCCCGGGGCGAGGGCTGGGTGGCTGAGGGGTTTCAGCCGGGCCGGGCTGTCCCCCCCATGCAGAGAAACCTCCCCCCGGTGCTGGCGCCTGCCTCTCCCGCTGGCCCCTCATCCATGGGGCGAGCACCCGGGAACGCTGGCGCCCCGGCACGGGCTCTGCAACGCGGCACAGCCCTGCCCGGCCCCCGCTTGTGCAAAACGCTCTCGTGGCGATAGGGAAGATCCCATTGACCGGAATAACTGGGAACTGGAAAAAAGGGGCTGGAAATGTGAAGCCAATCCCAGGTACTTTAGAGCAGCGGTTTGCCAGGCGGGGGGCAGCCCCGTGGGACCCCCAGCGTCCCCGGGGCCGTGGGCTGTGCCCCAGGGGTGCAGCAGCCCCTGCGTGGGCACCGGGCTCTGCCGCACGCCCCTCAGCTGAGCAAATGCCCCCTTACCTCAGGCTTTGCTTTGCTTCCCTAAATCCCGGCTCCGCTCCTCTGGCTCTGGGGGCACTTGGCTTTCTGGCAGCGCAGTTCCCTCCGTCAGCCGCCGTTCAAGCCGTATCGCAAGCGCTCGCCTTTAAAACCACGTAAACATTTGGAATAAATAACTTTTAATGTAACCCACCCCAGGCGCAGCTCGAGCCCGGGAGTTTCGCCCGGCGCTTGCTTCTCACTTTTGCGATCGCTCTTTGTGCCGACCCCGAGGGATTTCGAGCTCGCTCCACAGAAGCAGCGCAAGCGGAGCGGCGCTCGGGCGGCCTTGCGGGACCCCTCGCGCGAGCGACGTTTCGAGACCCTTTTAAAGAACGGCGTGTTCCCGCAGGACGCCGCTTGCAGACGCCGGGAGAGAAAGCGCCTGGGATGAGAGGGGCTGCCCGCTCCGGGGGGAAGGAGCCTCTTCAACCCCGGCGCCTGCTCCCCAGCCCGCTCTGTTCAGAGCCGGCACCCGCAGCGGAGCGCACGCACGCCTGCCGCGTCCAGCCCGCGCAGGCTGCGCCGCCGGGGGGGCCGGGGGCGGCTGGGGGGGCCGGGGGCTGGCGTGCCGGGGCGGTTGCTCGTGTCACTCGCATACCCTTATCAGTTCTCCGTCCAACAGTTACAGTGAAGAAGCTGGGCTGGAAAAGTGATAAGGAGATGCGAATGGCCTCAGGAGACGGCCCCCCCGCCCCCCCAAAACCTGAGAGTAGAAAACGCAAAAAGCAAGCGAGACGGGCAGAGCGTGCGGTAAAGGTTAGGACATCACCGGCTGCCTCTTCTCTCCGGTCGGCGTCGTCTGTCGGGCGCGGGAAGGCGACGGGGTTTTGTGCGGCGCGGGGCCCGCGGGGTGCGAGTCCCTGCCTGCGCCGCAGCCCCCGCCTGCCTGCGCTGCCCGCAGCGAGTGCCCCACGCCCCGTGGGCTCCCTCGGCTCCAGCCCCCCAGACACTCCCCATTCACAAATTTCATAACCGCAGTCCCCTCCCTGCGGGGTGGGACCGTCCCGGGGCTGAGCCCAGCACCCCGGCCCGGCCGGGCACGGGTGGGGACCTGCCCGCCGCCGGATTAAGCTGTATAAATCGCAGGGTTTCGGCTGGGCGGATTCGTCTGACGCTGCAGAAAGGCACCGGCGGCCACCGCCCTCCCCGGCCCGCTGCCACGGCGGGGCTGGGGGACCGGGGCTGGGGGTGCCCCGCTTCCAAAAGGCACAAAAGCCCTGTTGCGGGCGGCTGGGGAACGTCTGTTACCCCCATCCCTGCCCGCGGTGCCGGCTGCCCACGGCGGCTGCTTGAGCCCCGTGCCCTCAGTGCCACCCGGCCCCGTGTCACCGTGTCCCCATGCTGTCCTCCACTTCTCCTCTCAGGAGTGATTCCCCCCCTCCGCACACGCGAGGGCGACGGCCCAAGGCGAGCGGCCGAGCCCGGTCCGTCCCGGTGCGGGGATCGGCCATGGGCACGCGCCCGCTCTGCCGGGGCTGAGCCTGTCGGGGTGGCCGGGGGGGCTGAGCCTGTCGGGGTGGCCGGGGAGCTGTGACCGGCCCCAGCGCACCCCAGCCCTCCTGTTCTCAGCTCCAGCGCAGCCGAGGACGGAGCTGAGGAATCCGGATCTCCGCTCCCCAGCTCGGGCGGGTGCGAGCTTGTCCCGGCCGTCGAGCCGCTCCGTGCGGGCATTAGCGGGCGCCCGGGAATGGTCCGGCACCAGGCGCGTTAGGGGATGCTCGGGTTACACCAGAGATCCTCTCCGGCACGAGTCAGCGGCAAACGAGCCCCCGGAGCTGCTGGCGGGGCGATGCCGAGTGGGCGCTCCCGGCCCAACCGCCCCGCAGTCAGGGTCCTCTGGGGATCCCCGAGGCGGGAGCGATGCCCCCCAGGTCTGATCACCAATGCTGGTGGAACGGTGTTGGAAAACTGGTGGATTTGGTCCAGCAGGCGGCAGCGGCTGCAGCCCCCAGCCCCCCCACCCCGGGCTGGGTCGCGGGGCCTCAGCACAGGTACATTTGGGCTGAAATGAGGCCAATGCAGCCCCCACCGGGTCCTTGCTGGCTCTAATGGCCCCCACGCTGTCCCCAGCGCCCTGGCACCCGGTGGAGGGGGGTGGCAGAGCCCTTGCCCTTGCCAGCTCGGAGCGGCTGCCTCTTCAGTTCATCCTTTCCTCAGCCCGGGTTTATTTGCCACCGTCAGGACAAGAGATGGCGACGGCGCTGGCAGGGCTGGGAAGCGGCGCGGGGGGGCGGCTGCAGCCCACGCTGCCCCTCGGAGCGGGGGGCTCGGCTGAGGCCATCGCCTCGGGGTGCAGTGCCCCGGCCGTGGGCAGCGGCCGGCCCGGGGCTGTGGCTCGGCGTGCTCAGGAGCGGCGCCCGCTGAAGCGCCCGGGGCCACGCTAAGCCCTCGTGCATCTGCCGGGCTCCGGCTGTCCGGCACGGGCACGCTCAGGAACCCACGCGCACCCCTGCCGGCTCCACAGCCCGCCCCAGCCCCGCAGCCTCCCTCCGCATGGAGCCGGGGACGGCGCCGGCGCTACCAACAGCCTGCCGGGGCAGGTAACGCGCACAGGGAGACCCTTGGTGCCAGCCGGGAGCGCGCCGGGAGCACGCCGGGAGTGCGGCTCCGCGGGCAGGCGGCAGCGAAAGCACCACGGCCTCGCCAGCTCCGAGCCGTGCCGCGCCGGGGCTCCGGGCTGTCGGACAAGGGCACGTTCAGCGTCTGGCTTGGCTGGAGGGTACAAAGCGTCCCACTTAGGGGGGACATCTGCGAGGGAGGAGGAGGAGAGGAGCCAGGCGTTCCCCGGAGGCTGGCCGCGCTGCCGGGGACGCCGGTGAGGCCGGGGGCGAGCACCCTCTGCCCGCGCACCCCAACCGGGCACGCGCGTTCAGATGGCAATCGTGTCCTGCTGCTGTCCCCGTCCCACGAGACGGTCGTGGCTCGGCGCGTGTGGGAACGGCTTTTTGGGTGCGGAGCAGGACCGGGGGCCCTGTTAGGCTGCACCAGGTTAAACTGGATCAACACAACCTCCACAGGCGTCCGCGTGCGAGGGTCTGTGCCCGTGAGCACGTGTCGGGAGTGACACCCTGTCCCCACGGCGTCCCTGGGCTATTTCCTGCACAAACGGGGGGCTTGTGAGAAGCTGTCCCAAAGCCAGACCCCCTGGAACCAGCCGCAGGCTGTGTGCTCCCCATGTGCCCCCTGGGGCCAGGACCCCCTCCCTCGCCCCCAGCCCTGCCTTGGGGGGTTCCCCTGCAGGTTCCCCCAGTGGGGGAGAGGGGGGGGAAAGTGACAATTGTGTCCCCGAGGCTTTGGATGGTGGGAGGGATGGGGGGTATGACAAACCCACAGCAATACCGGGGGCCGTAAGAGCATCCCGCCGGCACAAGGGGTCTGCGCCCCGCGAGCAGCCCCCGCCCCAGCCGGAGCGCGGCCGCAGCCCTTTCCCTCCCGGCTGTGTCGGGGCTCGGGCTGCTTTGGGGGAGCCTCAGGGTCAGCAGGAGGCTGGAGCCCCGCAGCCTCGCTGGCTGCACCGGTGGCTCTCCCGGCCCCACCGCCAGCCCCGGCGCTGCAGGGCCCTGAGCGGGTGCCACTGCCCTGGCGCGGTGGGAAAGCGCGGCGGGCTCGGCCAGACACAGCCCGCGGGACCGGCTGCGCCCGGCGGGGCCGAGCCTTTCATCTTTGTGAGCGGCCAGTGGGCAAGGACAAAAAGATCGAGCAGCCCCGGGTGCCGTGTTGGTTTTGATGATTGTGTAGCTGAGCAGCTCCAAGGGATGTGAACATTCGCTTCAGAGTCAACAAGGCTCGCTCCCAAAACGATCGAGGCTGCTCCTTTGCCGTGCCGACGTGATGGCAGTGGGGGCGATGCCCCAAAATGAGGGGCAGGAACGGGGCTGCAGTGCTGAGCAGCACCCGAGCGAGGTGGCACCAAGGGACCTGCTGTCCCCCAGCCGTGCCGAGCGGGATGTGCCCGGGGTGAGCGTGGCCTTGGGCAGGACAGCAAGGGGGGGGCCCTGGCCACATTTGCTGAGGTGCTGTGTGAATTGGGACAGCCCGGTGCTGGCACAGCGGTCCCTGCAGCTACCAGCAGCCAAGCGAAAAGCTGGTCTGCTTGTGGGGCTGGGGTGTCCCTTCGGGTCCCAGCTCTGCGGGGCTGGGGTGTCCCATTGGGTCCCAGCTCTGCGGGGCTGGGGTGTCCCTTTGGGTCCCAGCTCTGCAGGGCTGGGGTGTCCCGTTGGGTCCTGTTCTGCAGGGCTGGGGTGTCCCACTGGGTCCCAGCTCTGCAGGGCTGGGGTGTCCCATTGGGTCCCAGTTCTGCGGGGCTGGGGTGTCCCATCAGTCCCCAGCAGCAGGTCCTGGAGGAGCAGGGGGAGGCATGGCCAGGCACCCTCTGGGGCTGGGCGCAGGGGGGGTCCCTTGTCCCCCTGCTCCCCCAGCGGTGGTGTCGGGGGCTGCCGGACCCCACGAGCGGTGCAGGGTGGAGGAGGAAGGGCTCTCCTGGCCGCTGCGTCCCGGCAGGAGCACGGCCCTGCCAGGATGGGTGCACGGGGTGCTGGCCTTGCACAGCTCCTCGGGGGGAGCTCGCCGGGCGCAGCGGGGTACGGTTGGGGCTGAGCCAGGGCTCTGCGCACCGCAGCCCCGCTCCCACCCTGGTCTGCCCCAGCCTGGCACCGGGCACGGGGCTCGGCCACGCACCGTGAGGCTGCGGGGCGGCAGAGGCGATGCTGGGAGTGCGGGAGCACCACGCTGCCAGCGCGGGGGGGACAGATCCCTGCCAGGGCCTCCTCCTCCGGCTCCCCGGCAGCCGCCTGCCCTTCCAGCGGAGCAGAGCCTGGCATTGCCCTGGCTTGCCTGGAGCCAGTGAGCCCCGGGGGTGCGGGGGTGCGGGGGTGCGGGTGCCGGGATGCGGGTGCCCCGGGGTGCGGGTGCCCGGGTTCGGGGTGCGGGGGTGCGGGTGCGGGGGTGCGGGTGCCCGGGCGGCGGGGCTGCACTGCCTCCCCGCAGCCGCTGGATGTCACCTGCAATATGGGCTGTGCGCGGCTCCTGCCCGCGCCGGGCTGCGGGAGCGGTGGGGCTGCAGCAGGGCCCCGGCCCCCGCAGCGCCCTGGGGTGCAGGGGGGCTCCTGTGCCAGCCGAGGAGCCGGAGCCGGCAAATCCACCCGTGCGGCATCCACAGCCCCACGGCTCGGGACACTCAGAGGCACCGTCCCCTGGCACCCCGAGGGTGGCACCCAGGGTCCCGGTGTGACACCCCCGATGGCAAGGGGTCAGTCCGGGGGACCCAGAGCCCGGGCGAGCCTTTCAAACGCCATTGCAGAGCTGGGATCCGGGAGCCTGTGCCCAGCTTGCTGCCCACACGGCGTGCGCCGGTTATTCACCCGGAGAATTGCGGCGGTGTCCGGACACACCGTCAGTGCACGGCGCAGCTCCCCACCCAGGCTGCCTGGCCATGGCAAGGGCGAAGAGCTGGGGCCGCGCCGGGCAGCGCTGGAGGAGCCGCAGGCTGGCGGCCGGACCCGGCTTTGCTTGTGCCACCCAGGCGGGGGGGTGAGGGGCGACGGATGGGACCCGGCGCGCTGGCCCCGGGAGGGTTGAGCCTTGACCAGAGCGGGCGCGTGGCTGCCGTGGGATGTGCCAGGCTGGTTTTGCCGCGGCACATCTCCCCGCTCAGCCCTTTGCCGGGAGCTGCCCCAGCCCCACGCCGCCCCACGGGCTGCCAGGGGTTGGGTGTCTGGGTGCTCAGCCCAGCTCACGCCAGGCGAGCGATCCCTGTTGAGCATTAACGCATGACCAAAGCCTAATGAGAACATCTGCGGCGGATGCAGCTCTCGTTAGTATGATTTATCAATTTGAATGACGTGGCGTAAACTGAGCCCTTTCTCGCCCGGCTGCCCGCGTGCTCCCTGCGGGCAGGGCGCTTGGCTGCGGGCAGCGAGCGGGGTCCCGTGGGAGCCCGGCAGGGACGATCCCAGGGTGCCCCGTGGAGCCGCATCAGCGCTTTGGGTGCTCCCCGGGCCCGTCACTGCGGGGTCAGCCGCTTCGGCAGCAGCCAGTTCCCAGCAGCCCAGGCCGCTCATGCTGCCGCCTGGGGGTCCGGGGACCACCAGCATCCCTGTCCCGGTCCCCAGTCTGGGCCCCCACTGCTGCCTGGCACTGCCAGGAGTCTGGGGTCTCCCCCGGGGGTCCCAGCAGGAGCCCGGGCCAGGCAGCGCTGTGCAGCAGCAGCAGGCAGGGACTCGCCACCCTTCTCCGGGAATAAATGTCCTGGGAAGAGCCGTGCCATGGTCCCTCTGCCTTCATCCCCACCCCACTTGCCAGCGAGCAAAGTCACGGGGAGCCAGGCTGGGCTAGCAGGGGGGTGCGGAGACCACTCTCAAATCTTGAGTCCCTGCCCCAGCTCCGTGGCCCTGCCCTGTGCCCGCTGCTGGCTGGCCCCGGGCCATGCTGCTGATGGAGCGGCAACCTGCTGCTGAGCGCAGGGGCAGGGGGGACGGAGCCCGGCAGACCCGCACGTGGTGCTGCAAAGTGCCCGGTGCCTCCGTGCCTCCCCACGGCGGGCGGGCATGCTGGGGATGTGCCGGGATGGCTCCAGGTCTTGGCCACGGCAGCGGGTGGATGCTGGGGCCTCGAGGGTGCGTGCAAACATCCCAACATTCCTCCTTAAAAAAGAAGAGCCCAAGAGGACAGGTCTGGGAGCTCCTGACCCCACTTGGCCACCCGTGCAGGTGCTTATTTCAGGGTGCAAATACCCGCCTTGCTCAGGACCGGCCCGCAGGGCTTGCGCAGCCCCCCCCGCCCGCGGTGCTGCCAGAGCCGCCGGCCGAGCCCCGCAGCTGCGCCCTGCGAGCGCCAGCGTGGTCCGGGGGTCCTGCAGAGCAGCTCTGGGCGCGGGAGCGGAGCCCCCTCCTCTGCCTCTGCTCCCCCCGAGCGTGCAGTGCGTTGCAGTAACTGCTGCCCCGGGGCGGGGGGGAAGGAAAGGGGAAGACCCAGGCAAGCGAGGGGGAAGGATTTGCTCAGCTCTTCCCCGTGCCCGCAGCCGGGCTCTGCCGCGCCGTCCCCAGGCTGCAGTTCCCTCTGCGCTGCTGCTGACGCCCCCAGACTCGGCCTCCCCGGGCTCGGCTCCCTCTGTGCTGCTCCCAGCTCATCATCCCCTCCCCGCTCCCGCCGACACATTTGCGTGTGATTTACCCTTTGGGGTCCCCGCCGCCCCCCCTGCAGCCCCGGGAGCGGGGGGGCTGTGGTGCCGAGGGCTCTGCTCCCGGGCGGCTGCTCGGGAGCGCGGCTCTCACGAGGGCTTGGTAAGAGCCACGGCACCGCTCCGGCCGTAAGGACACAGCTGCAAGCACAACGCGCTTCCTTTTGGCACTTTTTTCCCTCTAGAGAGCAAATTATTAATTATTAAGTTTCATTTTCGCATCCACGTTGCTCTGCTGTTGCGGGCTGCATCCTTTTAATGTTTGAGATCAGTGACGGAGCGGGCTGCATGTCTTCGGCGCGGCTTTGCGCCGAGGCGCTTCCGCAAAGCACCCGAGGCCGGCGGCTGGGTGGCCGCGCGCGCTTTGTCGCCCTGCTCTCGTGAGAGGGCCCGATCCTCCGGGTGCCGAGCCTCCGCTCCCGCCGGGCAGCAGCGGGCGGGGAGGGTGCAAGGTTGGTCCTCGTTTGGCGTTAGTGCTTTTGGGGGAGCTCCTTCCCCAGGAGCTCCTGGCTCGTGGCAGCGGGGCCAGCTGCCGTCCCACCGTGGCCCGAGGCGGCTGCGCCCCAGCACCGGTGCGATGCCGCGCAGGGTGGTGCTGCGCTGGGACGGGCTCACTGGGGGGGGAGCTGTGGGGGCCACCCACCACCCGGCTCGTCCCTGCCTGACGCAGGGGCCTCGTGCCTGGAGCATCTGCCTGCTGTGAGCTGATGCTTTTTGGGGAGGCCACTGCTGCAGCCGCTGCTCCCACCCGCCCCCAGACCCCTGCACCCCACCTCCTCCCCACCAGTCCCCTTCTGGCTGGGTGCTGGGTGCCCAGGGCTGGGGCTGGGCGCCGGGGCTGCCGGCCGCCCGCACCCCGCTTTCGGGCACACGGGGAAGCCATCTCGGCTGCGTGGCCCGTCCGTCCCCGCGCTGGGCTGCTGCCTGACCCGGGGAGGAGATGGGCAGCTCCCAGCTCACCGCCCGGGACAGCTTCCCCGGGGGCTGCCGTTGCCACCAGCCGCCCCGGCTGCCCCCTCTGCTCCCTGGGATCCCAGCGAGGATCCTCGGGGGCTGCCGGGACCCATTCCTGCCTCTGTGAACCCCAACAGCAGAGCTCACACCCCCCGATGGCAGATGCCCACGCCATCGCTTCGCCTTCCCTTCCACGCGCCACCGAGCTGCTCAGGCCAGCTCTGCCTCCCGGCACCGGCTCCCCCTTTCCTCGCCCCCTGGCAGGCAGCAGCCGCCTCTTTACCCCGAGTACGAACCCCAGAAAAGCCCGCGCTCCGCCGGCGTGCCCCTGCGTAGGCGTCTGCTTGGGAATTAGCCCCCTAAAAGCAATTCAACATAAACAAGCAGGAGCAAAGCTGTGCTCCTGAAAGGTTTCCAACGCGCCCAAGGAAAATGCTGATTAAACACGGCCGGGGATTTTCTGCGGTTTCGGCCAGCTGGGTGCCGGGGCGGCCTGGGGCCGGCGGCGCCGCGGTGCGGGGGCAGCGGGGGCGGCGGTGCCAGCCCTGCGGAGCGCGGGGAGCCCCTCTCGAGGGCTGTTTGCAGCGCGGGTGCTGCACGGCGAAGGGGAGCGGTGCACGAAGCCCGCACCGCAGCCGTATCCCCGCCTCGGGAACGCGCGTCCGTGAGAGGGAAAACCGGTGCTGGGCCGGCCCCGGCTGCCGGGGAGCGCGCTGGGCGGCGCGGCGAGGGGCAGGTGGAGCCAGAGCCGAGCGCTGCAGCGGGAAGTGCCGGGGATTTGGGAAAACATGTTTTTTCCATCACCTCCTCCTCAGCTGTTTTCGGAGGCGAGCGCGGAGCTGCAGCTCCCGGCTTCCTCCCACCACCGCAGAGCCCAGCCTGCCCTCCGCGGCGGGGGGGCGGCCGAGGGGAGATGCTCGGCTCCCCTCTCGGCCCGGGAGCGGTGGCTGCAGAGGGGTCGGCTCCTGCGAAGCCCAGGGCAAATGGAGGCGTTGGCCCGGTGCCCCGAGCCCCCGCGCTGCTCAGCCCCGCTGTTGTTTTTCACGGGCAGGCAGCGCCGTCAGCGCGTGCAGCCCCCTCCCCGACGGAGAGCACCGGGGCACCCGCTTTGTCTCTACGTTTTCCAGAAGACTGAAAATTGAATAAAAGATCAAAGTTCAGCGAACAGGAGCGCGGGATATTTCTGGCAAGCCCGCGAGCAGCGATTGCTTCCAGCCCGGTGCACGGCGCAGGCGGCGGCGCTGGCTGGGTGCCGCTGGGCGGGCGGCGGCGCGGGGCTGCATCTCGCAGGGAGCGCCCCTGCCCTCGGGCGCGCTGTTAGCACACACGGCGTGAGGACCCCGCCGGTACCGCTGCGCCGTGCAGGGCCGGGTGTTCACAGGTGTGAGGACCCGGCCCCAAAAATCCTCGCCGTGAGAGCCCACCCCGGCCAAGGTGCCCGCAGCGGGGACCCACGGCAGATGGAGACGTGTCCCCAGCGCCGGAGCTGCCCCCGGGCTGGGTCGGGGTCGCAGGTGTCCCCATGGGTGCTACCCAAAAGGTGCTCAGCGCCCCGTGCAGCCCCCGAGGCGGCTCCGCAGGGATGGACCCTCGCCGCCGGTGGGGTGCTCCTGGCTGACAGACCGCTCCTCGGCGATCCCCAGCCACGCTGCTTCTCCGGAGCCGTCAGCCCCGGCACGGCTGCGAGGGCTGGGCACAGCCGCCCGCTGGCAGAGGATGGGGACGGGGGGCGAGGGCTGGGCGCCGAGCCCCAGCAGCGGGCGGCTGCGTCCCGAAGGGCCTGCTGGGCCAGAGCGGGGGGGCAGACAGGGATCTGCTGTTTCAGACGGGGGTGCAGCGGGCCGTTCATTTCTGTCTCTTCACGAGAGCTCATCCTAGCTATCGAAAGCAGAGCCAAGGGGCGATCGGCTCCGCAGATCTCCCTCCTGGAGGGGGGGGCGAGCGGCGCTCCCTGCGCCCCGCTGATTGCAAACCGGCTCGAAGTGGGGGCTGGCACGTTATGGGGTAAAACAATTTCCTCGCGCTGGACCAAACTGGTGAGAACCCGGCGCAACCAGATGGTGCCCCCGGTGACAGCGTTTTGGAGAGAGGCGCCTTCCTTGGCTCGCGGGTCAGCTGGGCGCCGTTTGCCAAAAGCACCCTTGGCACCACGGGGTACACGCGGCCGATGCCCCCGCCTGGCCCTTCCGTCGCACGCGGGGCACGAGCGATGCTGCTCCCCGCTCGGCGGCTGCGGGGAGCGCCGGTGCGTGGCATCCCGAGGGGAGCCCTGCCCGCCCTCCATCCGCGGGGGACGGGGTTCCGACCGCTGGGACGGGCGCCTCGAGCGAAGGGCTGCAGCGTGTCGGGCGATGGAGGGGGGGTGGGGGTGCAGCCCTTCGGTAGCTCCCCATGGAGCGAGGTGGCCCTGCCAGCGCCGGCTGCCGATGTGGCGCCGCGGGAGCAGTGCCCGGCGGCGGGCGCCAGCAGGATGCTCCCTGCTCCGGCAGCGGGAGGGCTCCGGCCGTGCCAGCGGTCGCGGGCCACCAGCCTTCGCGCCCGGCGGGGCGACCCCCACCACAGCCCCAGAGGCACCCGGGGGGCACCGGCCGCCGAGCGGGCTCGGCCCACGGGCACTTCGCCTCCGCAGCGAGGGTGGGGGCCGGGCTCCTCCTCTTTCCTCATTCCCGTTTATTTTTGGCTCCCAAGTTGTCATAAATGATTTGAGCTCAACAGTTTTTAACATCTGAACTCCAAACAGCTATTTAAAGCCTCGGCAGGATGCAGGAGTGTATTAAAAGCTTATTTTTAGCCCCTTTCTTAGCACAAGAGGCTCGCTCGGCGGCGGATCAGTCCCCCTGCTTCCCGCTGACCGCCCGAGGCAAACCTGGAAATCCCACGGGAGCCGTCGGGCGTGGGGGCCGCCGAAGGGGGCACAGCGGGACCCCCCGCTTCCTCGGCACCCAGGGCTCCGGTCCCGCAGAGCGGGAGCCAGGCGGGCGCGGGGTGCACCGACGCCATCGCCTTTGGGGCCGGCCCTTGGAGAGCGAAGTGGATTTGTGTCGGGGGGGCGTGGAGCCTGCCGGTGTTGAGAGCTCTCGTGACGAGGGTAGAAATTAATTTGTGTGTCGCGGATTTGAAAAATCCTGTTAATCAGGGGCTCCGGTGCTGCAGGGTGCCGAAGGGGTGCATTTACCTCCCGGCGGCCGGGAGCCCTCCTGCCCTCTCACGTTCTCCTCTCCGCAGAGGATGACTGTAGTTCTGATCCGGGATGGTTTCTGGCCTGCACTTAATTAGTCATAATGGAGAGGTTTTCGTGAGTCGCACACTGCACATGCTTAGGTGGTAATGAGGTATTTCCATGCTGAATCACCAGCTGGTGATGCACGGCGATGATTTTGTTATTAAGCCTGCAACCCCTGGCTCCGGGGAGCAGCGCTCGGGAGCAGCCCGTTTGCTAATGCGCGGAGACAGCGGAATGCAAGCAGAAAATACGATGAACCCGTCACCCGAGCGCTGACATATTGATGTGGCACCTGCACCCGCCTGCAGGGGCTTCCAAAAAGCGCTCGGGAGCCGGCCTGACAGATCGCTTATTCTCAAATTCAGGCGGCCCGCGTACGGCGCCGCGGCCGAGCTCACGCGCAGCCCGTTTGAGTGGCCAACGCCGGGGCAAGGCGCCGGCCGGAGGAGCGGGGAGGGCGCAGCGGGACAAGGGGGTCGCAGGGGCCGGGGGCCGCGGCGGTGCTACCCACACGCATCCCACCCAGGGACGGCCCAGCCTGCCCCGCTGCCCCGCGCCGGGGCGGCTATGGCATGTGCCGTGCGCGCCGGGCTGCCCGGCCCGGCCGAGGGGCTGGGGGCAGAGCTCTCTCTTTTGTCCAGCAGCGGGGTAGCCGGTGCGCGGCGGCGGTGCCGGGGCGTGGGGTGGGGAGGGGGCTCCGCCACCCCGGGGTCTGCGTGGCAGGCGAGCGATGTTTTCCGGTGCCTTACGGACGCTGCCCGTGGGAGGTGGGAGCCGCGTCCCAGGAGCCGGGGTTTGTTCCCCGCACAGGAGCGATGCGATGCCGCTCGTCTTCTTCTCATCTTTTCCCTGTCATCGCTGCTCCTTTCACGGTCGGAGGCAGGGATCTGCTCCTGGGACGGGGAGCCGGGAGCCGGAATGGTTTTGCAGGCTCTGGCAAAGCCGATGCCTTGGTGAAACGACCCGGGGTGTCCCCACCACCGCTCTCCTTGGGAAGGGCAGCGGGATGGGATCTTCCAACAAGTCAGTAGGGTGTAGCCACGTGCAGCAGCCCAGCGGTTTGTTTGTGGAAATGCCTCCCCGGGGGCCAGGGAAGTGATGCATTTATTGGGTTTCTAGCACGAAATTGCGAAGCTGCCTCCCCGGGGGCCAGCGTGAGCCGTGCCGTTGGTGGTTGGGCTTATTCAGGAGCAAGACTGGCCGGGAAACCATTGCTCTTCGCAAGCGCGCTGGGCGCGGAGCAGCGCTGGGAGCGGAGCACCGGGCTCCACGTCCCCTGCTTTGCCCGCGCCGGCCCGCTCCGCTGCTGCCTGCCTGTCCCGCTGCCCGTTCCTGCCTGCAGCACGCAGCCGCCGGGGCGATGGGTCTGCTCCGCCTGCGCCGCCGCTGCGCCGGGAACGCAGCGCCCCGAGTAAACGGGCTCCGTGCCCCTCGCGGGTTGGGGCCGAGGGGCTGGGGTGCTTTCCCGAGCACCAGCGCCGGAGCCTGGGGAAGCGCCCGGGGGATGGACGCGAGGGCTGGGCTGCGGGGATCGCTGGCGGGAGCGGGGCCTCCATGGGCCGATAATGGGGGGCGCTGGGGTGGAAGCAGGGAAGGGGGCCGTGTCCGTGCTGAGCCCCGCTCCCCGTGGCGCCGAGGCGCGGCGTGGAGGTGCAGACCCCCCTTCCCGGCCCCGTCCGCCCCAGCGCTGCGCGGGGAGCCCGGCGGCTGGCGGGGAGGCAGCGAAACCGGGGGGTTTCGAGGGACGAAGGCAGCGCTGGAGAAGGTGGCAGGGCTGGAATGTGGGTGCTGAGCACCGAGCGCCCCCAGCTGCAGAGCAGCCCCTGGACCCCAGTCCCCGCTGGGAGCCGTGCCGGTGTCCCTTGGTGCTGGGGACGGGGCTGGGTGGCGTGGCCGCGGGGTCGCTGGCCCCGGGGGCTGGGGGTCCCTGTGCCCGGCCGAGCCCTGCCGCGGCCGTTGGGTACCAGGACCCACCGCCAAATCTGGGGAGAAAAGGATTCGCAGAGCGGCTGGGAGGCAAACGTGAGTCGCCATGGCAACTGGGTATGGAAACATCATCAAAACGTGTCAAACGAGGGGAACTAAAAAAAAAACCGCAGCACGCTGTCGACAAACCTCCTGGTTTAACACCGCTGCTCTCGGCAGCGTTTGGGCCGCGGCCCCGTGTCGCTCGCCGCGTGGCTCCTGCCCCAGAGCTCCCCGCGGGGCTGGGGCAGAGCCACCCCGGCCCCGGCCCATCCCTTGGGGGCAAAAATCACCATAAAAAGTCTTGGGTTTTCGGGGTCCTGGTGCTGCCGCGGCTGCCAGGGGGGTTCCTGCCCCGCGCCCCAGCCGCAGCCTCCGTGCTGGCCCCTGGGTGGGGAAGCAGCCCCCGGGCCCCCTCCCCGCGGGTCCCTGTGCCGCTGCGGCCACCCCGGGGCGGGGGACACAGCGGGGCCGGGGCGCTGCGCTCCCAAATTCCCCATCGGGGGGCAAGGCCGGAGCTGCCTGGCACGGCTGACGGGGCGCCACGGCCGGGGCGCGTTGCGGTGCTGCGCGGGGTGTTCCGTGCCCCCCCGGGGGTACCGCTGGGCAAAGCCCCCCCTGGGCTCACCGGGGTGGTCACCGGCTCCTGCGGCTTCTGCAGCGCCAGCACCCAGCCAGCCCCGCGCCGCCGCGTCCCTCACCCCCGCGGCCCGCGCCGCCGTAACCTCGGTGCGAGATCCTCCCCCCACGACTAATTAATTGTTAATAATATGCAGCGTGCTTGTTTTCAAAAAAAGTAAATTAATTTGTAAACCATTTGCGCTATTTTATCTGTCACTTAAGCCGCTGGGATTTGCAATTTTAATGCATTACATCAGTTAATCAAAATTCTCTTCCAGCAACAGTTTTAATTAAACCCACTTTCACTTTTTTTTTGCTAATTCAATGCTGTAGCTGAAGGCTGCTAATTAGATCACGCTTTTTTTTGTTGTTTTTTTTTTTGTTTCACGTTCACCGCTTGCATCACAAAGCCGCAAAGCGGAGTGGAGCTGGCGGCAGGAGCGGTGCCGCAGAGCCGGGGCTGCCCGTCCCACGCCGCAGCCCCTGCCCGGGGAGCGCTGGCACCGCGGCGGGCGGCTCGGCCGGGGGGTCCGGGCTCGGCGTCCTCGGCAAGGCGCTGGCGAGACGACCCTCCCCAGGCACAGAGCGGCGCCCGCTGTCGCTGCACCGAGGCGGCTTGGCGATTTAATTGAATTGAATTGAATTTGGTTTTCCTGCTTCTGAAGCTTGGGACGCGGGTAACAGCCACCGCAGTTGCACACCCGGGGGCTCCCGTCACCTTCCCTCTCTGGGGGGCACCTGTACCCCAGCCCGGCGGTGCCCCCCCTGCCGTCCCCCTTCGCCGCGGCCCCCGATGCGGGCTGAGCGCGCCGGGAGGGGTCATTCCCCGCCGGGTCTCTGGCAGAGCGCCTGCTTTCCTGCGCGGCTTTGCGTTATAAGCGTAACGCAGGGAGGCTGCAGAGGGGCACAGCGGTGCCTGCGGGGGGGGCGCGGGCGAGGGTCCGAGCCCCGTGGCCAGCGGCTGCTCTGCCGCGGGATGCTGCGGATGCGGGAAGCGGCCGGTGGCCTCCCACCCGCCTGGGGAGATGGGCTGGGCCCTGGGGGCCACCCTGGCTTTGGGGTTTTCTCCTCCCTTCCCCCAAGGAGCGGGAGCAGCCTGTGAGCCGGCCGTGCCAGGGGTCCGTGCCGGCAGCGCCGATGGCCCCGGGCAGCGCCGAGCCGTGCGGGGAGCACAGCCTGGCTGGGGTCGGAGGCTGCTGTGGGGTGACGGGGATGGGCTCCTGCTCCAGCCGAGCCCCCGTGGGCTGAGCTCCATTCCCTTCCGTCAGCCCACCCTCGCCTCCCTGCCCGCCTCCCCCGGTACAGGCAGCTGCCGGCTCCCTCCCGGCCACGTGCCCGTCTCGGCGAGGCCCTGGGAAATGTCACCGCACTGAGTCACGTCGGGCTGACTTGGAGCCAAGTCCCGCAACGGCTGTGCTGCTCCTCGGGAAGAGAGGAGCTGGGGCTGGATCCATCCCAGGGGCTGGATCCGCTCCGGGGGGCTGAGTGGGTCTGGGGTGGGGGGGTCAGGGCTGGAGGGGATGGGGCTGGGGGTCCCCTGCCCTCCCCCCCCGCTCTCACCTCCCCCCTGCTTGCAGCGGGATGGAGCGGAGCGGGAGGCTGCGCATCCCCGGGGCACCGGCTGCGTCAGAGGCGCGCCTGGGAGGTCGGGGGGGGCGGCCCCTGGTCGGCGGTGGGGGGACACGGCGCGGTGCCAGGGCAGGGGAGCGCAGAAGTGATGCTTCTCCCATGGGCGCTGGAAACCGAACCGCCCGGCACGGGCGCTGGCACAGGCGAGGGCTGCACGCCCGCGGGGACCGGTGCTCGCCGGGTCTGGGGTCTGTGCCGGTACCGCCGCCCCCTGCCAGCGCCGGGGCAGCCCGTGCCCTGTGCGGGTGGGAAGAGCCTTCGCCCCCCCCCCCGTTTTCCCGGTTGTTTTCTAAGGGAGCAGCCAGCGCCGATCCGGGAGCGCTGCCGCCCCGGGCGGGGGATCCCACGCAGGCGCTAAGGCAGGAGCAGCTTTGTCAGATCACACGCTGCAACGGCAGGAGCCTCGCGGCGAGCCGCCGTCGGGCCGTCCCCATTGCAGGCACGGCTCCTGCTCTTCCAGCTGAATTCCCAAATCCGTGCCCAAGCCAAGCCGCGCCGCAGCCATCGACACCTGATCTGTTATTCAGATCCGCCAGCGATAGCTGCTCTGACAACTTGCTAACAAGCTTCCACGCCACCAGCCAAGAGGCAGCGATAAGCGGCTCTGACAGGCCTGTGCTAAATTAGCAAATGGAAATGCGGTCCCAGCCGCCGCTCCGCGCCCGTGGCAGCCTTTTTGTGGCGGAGACAACCTAAATATATTATTGCCTTTGCAAGCGGTGCCGTGCGTTTGCAACATCTTCGTGCTCCCCAATGCACCCCGTACCCGATCCCCGGGGCTGCCGTGTCCCCGCCTGTGCCGGGTGGTCCCCCCTGGGGGTGCTGGGTGCCCCGGACCGCAGCTCCCGTGGGTCAGGGGCGCCGGTGCCGCCCGTCCTGGCGAGGCCGGGGCAGTGCCGAGGCCGGGGCTGTGCCCAGCTCACCCCCCCGGACCCCCCGCTCCCGGTACGGAGCAGCCGGGCTGAACCCGGAGCAGATCCCCCGCAGATCAGCGGCGTGGGGCGAGGGCTGTGCGGGGCTGCCGTCCCTCCGCCACCCCGCGCCGGCGTCCAGAGGGGGTCTGGCCCCCCGAGCAGAGCGCCCTGGCCCCGGGC
>JAKFQP010001074.1:36958-47243 GCA_023375905.1 Nycticorax nycticorax | reverse complement strand
CTGAATTCCTTCAGCAGCCTGTGAAAGCGAGCGCCAGGCGCCCTCGGCGTGCTCAGGACCACCGCACAGCACCACAGGATGGGTGTCTGGACGAGGGGTGGCCAGCAGCACGACGCGGTCCGCGGGCACCGCGCGCACGTTGCATGCGTTCAGCCCGGTCTCTCAGGCAAGGCACAGCAGTCAGTCTTCAGCTATAAACGCCGTGTATGTAAACCAAGATTAATTCTTTACAGCAACAATCCCCAGGATATATTAATTGCGTGCAGCATGGTAACTTCTTCCACACGGCTAAAAGCAACAGTGATTAATTATCAAAACTATTGACCATCAGCCTTTCGGAGAGACAATAAAACAACCAATTATTAAAAACAATTAATGTCATTCTTGACTCAGGCTAATTATCTGAACTGCTAATAATGACCCAGGAACCTGCAGAGCCTCTGTTCTCACCAGGGCTGATGCAAGGGCCCAGTGCTTGATTAGCAGCAGCCACGCTCGGGCAAACTAAACATGGCACAGACTGCACGTTAGTTATTTTCTCATACCTCCCCTCCAAAAAAAAAAATGTAAAAGAAGAGGGGAAAAAAAATATATTCTGAAATCCCTTCTGTAGCATATTCACCTGCTACCCCACCCGCCTGCATGGTGGGATGCCCGGGGTGCCACGAGGAAGGATGCTGCTGCGCAGGGGAGCACACAGACAGCACCCGGGAGGGCAGGACACACCTTATCCCTCCTCGTTTGGCATCTGCAAGCTCCAGGACAACGTTACCGAGAACAGGCTGGTGCCTGGGACATTCTCAGGGGTTTGACTCGGGGACCAAAGTGTCCCAAGCAGCCTTGCTGCTCCCAGCTCTCCAGCAACAGGCAACCTTGGATTTCAAATGCCTTATTCACTTTCTCATACCCACAAACCTCAACATCTTAATCGACTGGGTCAAACCTGGGGGTTTGCACCCAGGTGGATCAGTCCCCGCTTCTGGCAAATGCCAGCTGGGTCATAAATAAATAAACCCTGACAAAAGACCTTGGGATGCAATTTTTCACCCTTTCCCCCGCCCTGCATTGTACCCCAGACAGACACAACACAGGGCAACCAAGAACGACTGCAAAACCTGTGTCCTCTTCAAATGGCCTCCTAACTTGGGCTGGCAGGGGACAGGGACAGCCCGTGGCCAGGCGCCCTGCCTGGAGGTGGCTGGTGGCACCCCGAGGTGGCTCCTGAGGGGTGACCTCAGCTCTGTCCCATCCTGCAATGACGGTGGAGCAGCTCCCTGGGGGAGCCACAGCTGTGGGACTTGCGGCTTGCAGATCCCACACGCTCTAAATTAGAGCTCAGAATAATGCTGGCGTAATGGCCTAGCGATTATATGGCATTTACCAGCTAATTAAACAATCAATAGTTATTGTGCAGTTATGGAGTCAGCCCACAGTACTGTATCTTGTACCCTGTAAAATAAAGCCTTGCTGAAGCCGTAAATGGAGAGCCGCCTCCCCAGGGCACTCAGCAAAGCAGCACTCCGCATTAATGACCGTTGTCCTCCTGGTGTGGTTGGGAAGAAGCACGTGAGTAGGTAATCTCAACATCATTTATTTCCCTGTTCAATGTTGCAAAACTACTCAAGATGAGAGAGGCAAAGGTTACCATCTGACACCCTTACTGATTTTTTTTTATTTTTTTTTTTTTTCTCACTATTGCAAAGGCTCGCATCAAAATCCTGCTTCGGTGACGCTGCGCACAGGCCAGCGTGTGAACGCCCATGGCTAAGCCGGTCTAAAGACACGGGGGACTGCTTTGGTTTTTAACATCTTCAATGCACACCAAGTAGCCCACTGCACGTCTGCCCCCAGCTTTGTAACGATCTGTCGGAAAGGTATTTCTGAGTAACCCATGTATTTGTTGGCGGTGGACAGACCAGCAGTTGTGGCCCTGATGCTGTGATTTATGCAGGCAATCTAAGCATACACAGTATTTTCAGGACTTTTTGCTTGCTCTCTAATGCAAAGGAGAGATAAGCAGCAATAACAATGTTTTGGAACACAAAGGCAGCATTTCCTCACACTTCAGATAATACTCTAAAGGGTCTTCACAATTTTTAGGTTTCAAGTTTTGCTTTCCACCATCAGCTACCTGCTAAAAAACACTGAGGCAATGGCTCAATTCCCCAACTCCTTGTATTCCTGTTAGCCATTTCTTTAAACACCTTAAATAACAATAATAAAAAAAGAAAAAGAAAATCCAAGGACACAAAAATCCCCTACTGCACCAGCGTCTGGCACAGGAGCTAGCAAGCTCTCCGTCTTTTATCAAAGAGTTTACAATCTGTAACATTAGATGCAGGATTATTATAAAATAAAGAAAAGCTTCCAATTCAATGAGAGAGAGAAACCATCACTGGTGCGGTCCCTCATTAAAATAAAAATCAAGCTATTCACAAAGAGATTGTTAAGCAGCAAACAAGGAATGTTATTTCTCTCTGCAATTACCCAAAGTGAAGAGCTTGTGGTTGGGGTTAGAGGAGAGCAAGCAGAGCAGGTCGCTGCTGAGGGCTCCTGCTGCGTTCGGGGGTCCCTGGGGTATGGGCAGAGCGGGGAAGCACCACAGCGATGTTTTAACCTGCACCCCTGAGCAAAGAAAGGCCTTGACTCGAAAATACAGGGATCGATCCGAACAAATTACCATTGCCTCTGGAGCACAAGGCTTTGATTCACAGAAGCATTGTGTACCACCCGAAAGGGACCTTCGAGTCATCACCCAGAAAAGCAGGATCAAAGCAACCCGTGCAGCGAGCTTCACCCCGGTGCCCACGCTTCGGCAGAGGGGTGCACTCCCTTGGGGAGCTCTTAATGCGCCCCGGACTGGGCCAATACATCTTTTGTCCTACGGGCACGGAGAAGGCGTGTGCTGTGGCAGGGGCTCCCCAACCTCTCCAACACAGCAGATCCTGAGGTTGGCTCCATGAACCGCTGCTCTCGGATGGCTCCTGTTACTGTCAGGCTATGGTATCATTCGGTCGGCAGAACAACATAACTGTGCACTTTATCCCATGGGATACAGGGATGGGAGGCGTGCACCTTGCACGTGTCCCTCCAGGTCCTGGGCAGGCCAGCTGGTCACCACCAGGATACCTGTAGTCTCCAACACAAGTAAGGCCACGCGGCAGCCTTAGAGCTGGCTGCCAAGTCAGGTTTCCTGGGGGAAACATCAGGGCTGCAGTCCTGGCTTTCGGCAGTCTTGCAGCAAAACAAACAGAAGATGCTCCCCCCTGCCTGGAATAAGCATCTCGCTTCTGCCTCTCCCCCGCGGGAGAGCTGCTCCGCTCGCTCCAGAGAGGGACCAGCCCTGCGAAGGGAGGCGATGCTCAGCAGGTGACCGCTCCTGGCAGAGAGCCTTGGACCTGCAAAGCCCCACCTAGGAAGCCAGCACCAGAGCGGGCACCGCAATGAATTACTCCTTCCACATCTAAAAATGTAACTAGAGACAGGCACAGCCCTCCAAGAGGAGAGCCACGGGACACCTCGGGTAGCACCAGCACGGAGGGGTGGGAAAAACCCAGCCCCACCTGGGATGGGTTTGACATGGCGGTGGAATAAGCATCTTAATACAGAGGACACTGCTCCTGGGTATGGACCACTTCTAAAAGCTGTTTTAGAAGGGAGCCAGCAGGTCTGCGTGCCGTGAAAGTTGATCCATTTGCTTTGCTGCGAGAGATAAACACAGCGGTGGCATCTGGAGGAGAAGAATCACAGAGATCTTATTTCCACGCTAGGCTTTAGGGTGGGACACCATAAAGTCGTGTATGCTTTATATCAAAGTCTCCTTTTGTTTACAGAGTGGGTGCTACTCCAATTCAGTTCAGGAGAGCTCTGAAGTCGGTCTTCGCCTGAAATCATACCTCAATACTTACTAATTTGGTTTGGATAGCAGCGTTCCCCGCCCCAACCACCGTCCCGTCTGGCACCGGCACCGAGTGAATCACACCGAGGACAATCCCATTACTCCGGCAAGTTAAAAACAGTTAAAGAGTAGGATTATTTTTTTTTTTTGCTTCTCCAGAAGGAGAAAAAAAGGCAACGCAGACACATTCACCAGAAAGCCTACATTTGGACGTTTCTGGGTGGTTTTCCCCGCTTTGAGGTAACAGGCAGACACACCGAAAGAATCAAACACAGCAAGAGGAAACCCGATCAGCGGAGCCGTGCAACCGGCCGCGCCAGCACCAGCGAGCTTATTTCCCCTTTTCTGCTCTCCACAAAAACATGACGCTTGCAAAAGGCCGTTAAAGGCGCATAGTTTCCACTGATTGTTAGAAATATGCACCAGTTAAAATTAGGTCACCCTCTACCATTATTTTAGCAGCTGAGAAGAAAAACAGTTCAAAAGGGAGCTGCCATGGTGGGAAGCGCACGGTGGAAAAACAACCAATACCAGAGGGGAAGGCTCCCTGGAATATAACCTTGGTAGGAACAGTTTGGGAACCTTGATAAGAACAGTTTTGGAACCTTGATAAGAACAGTTTTGGAACCTTGATAAGAACAGTTTTGGTGTGGGGTTCCCCCCCCCTTTGTTTTTGTGGGTTTTTTGGTTGATTGGTTTTTGTTTTTTTTAAACTTATTCCAGTTCAAAAATTCACACATTTCAAAACCCCAGAAGATCCATCCAGTTCATCTTTGGTTCACTTCAATCCCTCAATCCTCGTACTGATGGGATTAGCCTACAGCAGTGGGAGGATGGGGAAACCAGAACTGAGAAGAAATATTTCTTGACAGGTAGCATTTTAAGCACCTTCCTCTTCTTCTCTTCCGCAGGGGCAGCTCGCTGCCTCTTACTGCATGACAGGCAGGAGCTGTGCCTTCCAAGCGACCAAGTAAGAGCACATAAATATATTCTTCTCTATCATCAAAAGAGAATATGGGCATGACAGGTAAATAGGATCTCTGTGCGCACACACACACAGGTATATATAGAACTTACGCCCACGCAGACCGAACTTTTTGGAGAATGGGGAGCTATTGTCTCCCAGCAGACCTGAAATATTTGGCAAATTCTTCATGCAACCATGCTGACAAACATCTCCCCAACAACACATTAAGTGCAGATAAACCCAGGCTTTAAAGCAATTCAATCCCTCCCCAACCCTACAAGAATCATCCGCAAAAAAACCCCCACCAAGATGACAAATTCTGGAAATCCCCCAAGCTACGAGGTATTTGGGACAGGTGACTTAATTTAGCAGAGGGTGGACATTTTAAACATTCCCGTAAGGAAGTCCATGGGTTTCAAATTCTGTTCTCATCTGGAGAGCTGCTTCTGATGTTTACAGACATTTACAGCAAGCCTGTTGACTGTTGTGTGCTTTCCTCCCGCAGCAGGTTTCTGCTGGCAGAAGGGGCGGCAGCCAGCCCGGGCGCGAGCGGAGCACTAGACTGTAGCAAACTCATTTGGCAGCCTATTGCAGCCGTAAACTCAGCCCTTAGAAGAGATCGAGATTTATCTATTAAAGCGCAGACTTTTCACTCCCTCCTCATCATATAATCAATAAAAAGCAACTGGGGGGAGAGGGAAAAAAAAAAAAGAAAAGCGATTTATTTCTAAGCGACGGTTTCAGAACTAATATGAATTGCTTATTACGAGAGCTCTGTGCGCTACACGGTACTTGCACACAAGACCAAAAAGCCGGAGTTCAGCGAGGCTTCTTGTCAGGCCTGAAACAGGCCAAACCTTGCCGAGACGATGCGCTGGGATGCTCCATGTTCAACGCATGGCCAAGGCAAATGGGATGACTTCAGGTGGAGCCCTTACCTTATAGACCTGCCCGTAGGTACCATTGCCAACAAGCTCCACCAGTTCAAAGATTCCTGCAGGATCCTAGGAGAAAAGGAAGGAAAAAAAAAATAATAAATATGTTTAATAAGCAAAACTTACAGATTTCTGCAAAAATAAATATTCAACAAAGATCAACATTTCACTGACACGTTTTGAGTGTTTCAAGCTGCCCGTGCTACAGTGGCGATGAGCCGAAGCGCGGCACTGCCCAGCGGCAGCCGTGCCGAGCCCTGCCGGCGTGGGCAGCCACGGCATTGCCGGCAGCACGGCTCTGTCCAGCACTGCCCACCTCCGGCATCGGGGCTGGGAGATACCAGGCTGGTGCCCGAGAGCCAGCGCTGATGCGTTTGACTGTCATCTGCCTGAAATGAGAACGCTCAGTTCTATTTTGTAAATGCAATAGCAATTATTTGCTATTAAAACATAGGTTCTCCCAGGCATCAGCTTTGGAATAAAACAAGCTAACTGGCGGGATGCCACTTTTGGGCTCAAAACAGGGTTTTCCAAGTCTATTCCCAAGGTCAGCAGCATTAGCGGTACTTGGCCTAAATGCCGTTTTTGGTTTGGTGCGTCCTGGCCGCTGACGTTCTGGTTTGTCAGCGGAGATGAGCAGATTTAGGGCAGAGCTACATGAGGACACGATCATATGGAAGGTGGCACCAAAGCATCCGTCCCCGGCCCCGCCTCCGCCCGGCGTGTGCCCGGCTCGGGGAAGGGCAGTCGCACACAGGCGCACACGCGTGCGGAAGCCGGAGCGCGCCCGCCGGCAGAGCTAAAAGACGACACAAGCTGAGAGGTGCGAGGGAGGGTGGGGAAAGAATAAACCAGCGCTGCTATTTTCTCCTCTTGGTGGGTTTTCCCCTTCCAGAAGCTTTATTTATACTTTTCCGCCCCTCCTCCTTCTCCCATACTCATCACTCCAATTCGGGATAGCACTATCCCCCCGGAAGCTGGCAGATGCAGATGGGGGGGGTCCATGCACCCCTGTGAGCACCCAGCCCGCCCACCCATGGCACCACCCATCCTTCCTGATGGATTTTGAGTCACTTGAGCTCTCGAACAACTCTGCATCCCAGTGAGCAAAGGGCTGCCAGCAGCGATCCGAGAGGATGCCGAGGGGTCGACTGATGGCTCTCCCAGGCAAGGGGGGGATCAGCCAGCAGCACTCTTTGGGAGTCGGGAGGGGGACACCCACCACCGCGTTACGGACATAGAAGTTTCATTCATTACAAAGCCCGCATCGGTTCAAGATGACTTCTGAGTCCAAAAGTCAAACACTGGGTCTTTATGAGCAGCTGAGAAGCAAGGTTCAACATTATTAATAAACACCACAAGTCAATTAATCCAAGTCTTGACGTGACTGAGGCACCTTTCCACCCAGCCCGGGACGTACGCTGCCGCAGAGCTGCTGGGGTTCGGCACACCTCCCTGCCAGGGTCACAGCAACCCCTCTGACCACCCCATACGTTTAGGAATGCCCCCTCCCGCTTCTGCCTGTTTCTCCATTGTATGTGCAGCTTCCTCGGGCTGCCACGTGGGAAGCCCCGGGGAGCCCGAGCTCATCCTTTGGTGGTACCACCTGCAGCAAAGGGTGGAGAAGCTGCTCTGGAAGAAGGTCTCCTAAGGAGAACACCAAGGACACGTCCGCCCGATGCAAATATACCCCAACAAACCTTCAACCGGACACTTGGGTGAAGCTGGGGCACACGGGGTTTCTAGCACCCAGCGTCGCAGCCGGGTGCGGACATCCCATGGCATTACTGCCTTGGGACCAGGCGGGGAAATGCCAGGAACAGATGGGAAAGGGAACCGGCGGTGCACTGGGTTTCCACAAACCGGGTGAGAAAGGAGGGGGGGGAAACATGGCAGCAGCTGCTGTTTATTTTTTGAGTTTCTTTCCTGAGGGTTGTTCTCCACAGTGCTGAAACAACTCTGAAAGAGGCTTTTCCAGTGCTACAAGTATATCTATTTTTGCATATTCACTAGGAGATTAAGGGAGAAGAAAGCTGTGCCTAAGGCAGATGATGGGGACGTTTGGAGAAACATCCAGGGAAGCAGCTGGCCATTTCTGATAACGAGACCCGCTCTTCACAATATGTTTTCCAACCTCTTTCCACAAATCCCCAAACCAAAGGGTACCCCCCTCCTGCCATCCCAGGTCGCTTCTCCCTCCTCTAGCGTGCACAAGCATCAGGCACGGTGCGGCTCCACCGGCTTTATCCGGGTCCATCCATCACTTGGTTGCAGACCCGCCAGCCCCGTGCCCACCCCCGCTGCCACCACCCCACGCTGGCCAGGGCATCTCATGCACCAGGAAGGCTTTCCCCCACTGCTCCCACCATCCACAGCTCCGGCTCCCACCCGCCCAGCAATTTTTCTGCTGCGTGTCCCCCCCACCTCCACCCCCTCCATCCCATTTCCTCTCCGCATTTTTCCAGAAGCATCGCCAAGGTAACGGGGCATCTCACGGCGCGGTGCTGAGCGACACTTCTCCCCTGGCTGCTGGCACAAGCCGCCCCATCTCGGCACAGCCATGGCAACATGCCGGGAACGCCGGGAGGGCGCCGGCAGCGAGCTGGGTACAGGGGCTGATCGCTCCTCCCGGCCACGCTGCCCTCCCCAGCCCAGGCAGTCGGAGGGACAACGCTTCTCCCCAGCAGCCACGCTGCGTGCCCAGGAGTAACGCGCTGTTAATGGCCTTTCCAGAAAACACACAGCAGAGGATGGGGTGGGCAGAGGGGGAAAAAAAAAGACAAAAAAAATCCCTCCTTCCACTCCTGGACTGGCTCCTATGTGGAGATGAGCTTTGCATCCTAATGGCTGCTGGGGAATAGGCTGCTCCTGGCACCAGGGGGGACATCCTGCACCTTGCACCCCGCAAAGCCCCAGCCGCGATGCTCCAGGAGGGTACCGGAGAGCAGCAACAGCAGCTCGGGCGGGTTGGAGCGGGCAACGAGGGAGGAAAACCCGGAGGCACGTTGCATGGGGGGCTTTTGCGTTAGCGAGGGGAAAAGAAATCCACCCTGCAGAGCCCTGCTGGGGACCAATCCAGGCCGAGCAGGGAGTAATCTCAGACCAAATATAGCCTGCGCTGCAGACCAGGGCTCCCAGCAGCATTGCACTTGGCCGGGGGCGGCCTCTGAGCTCGTTACACGCAGCCGCTTCCAGCCTGGTGCCTGCCACCTTCCTCTGACACCCATCGGAGAGGGACCCGCGGCCGGCGAGGCTGCAACCCTTCCCTTCCCATGCCCCAGACTGCCTTCATAAACTGTATTATTATTTTTTTTAATTTTTTTTAAACTGAAAACATCTGGGCTAAATAACAAGCCCATAAATAAAAGGAGAAAATTGAGGTGATCTGTTAGCTTCGGAAAAGGAGATGCACCGCGTAAAACGGGGGGAAAAGAACCAGCATTTAAGACAAACCCACAAATAATTTTCAGCTCTACGTTAGCTTCAGGCAGAAAAAGATTTTGCATGGTTGTAGTAGCACCAGGGCTCTGCTGAGAGCCCTTGCACCCAGGCAGTGTCCCTCCCTCCCTCCTCCCCTGCCAGCCCGCCCGAATAAAGGAGGGGAGCAGCAAGGCAGGCAGGGGCCAGGGCAGAGCCAAAACCCAGCGCCAGCCAGGGCTGTGCTCGGGAGACCCCGACACCCACGCACCGCAGCAAGGCAGGGCTGGTTTCAGCCCACTGGGTCTGCAGGGGCCAGCAGCGCCCACCGCCCCCACGCCAGCTCCAGGAGGGGTGAGCAGGGCAGGGGCAGCCGCACAGCCCCGGGCAGGGGTTGCAGAGCCACCGGGACGCCGGCGGACACGGGCACATCACCGGCTACCAGCTATTCCCGTTTTAGACCTGCAGTGATGCACAGATCGACCGTTTCCTGCTAAGGAAAGGCAGAGCTTATTTTTAGCTTAAAAAACTAAGCTTTCTGGGGTGGTGGCAGGCTCTGCACCCCACTCCGCGAGGAGCCCAGCTGCCCTGCGTGCCGGGAGCGGCTTTCTCCACGTGAAGCTGCTGCCGGCCCCAGCGCGGCCGCTCGCCCGCCACAGCGCACAAAGCCTTCTTGAGGAGGACAAGTTACTCGGAACCGGTGCCAGAAGACACAAGAGCAAACTCAGGCAAGGGGCTCTTCATAAAGCAACGGAACGCTCAACAGGAGGTTCTTTCAGTTGCTCGTGGGGTGGGAAATGTTTTACATAGCAGCACTCGCAGCAAGGGCTGCGCAGACTTGGTGGTCCTCTGGCCAGGGATGGGCTGGCACCCAAGCGTTCCCGTGCCAGGATCTTCCCCAGCTGCAGCCAGGACAGGCTCAAATTCAAGTGGGAAACCGTGATGGTCCTCACCCACCTCCCAGGAAAACCAGCGGTACTCAAGCCTCTGTGGCTAACACCAGCCTGAGATGCAGAACAAGGCAAGAGAACCATCTTTTCCAGCAATATCATGGGGGGGGGGGGGGGG
>JAKFQP010001074.1:8202-22872 GCA_023375905.1 Nycticorax nycticorax | reverse complement strand
CTCGCTCCCTCCTGGTGGGGTGGGGGAGAGAATCAGAAGGGTAAAAGTGAGAAAATTTGTGGGTTGAGATAAACACAGTTCAATGAGGAAAGCAAAAGCTGCGCGTGCAAGCAAAGCAAAAGCAGGAATCCATTCCCTGCTTCCCATGGGCAGGCGGGTGCTCAGCCAGCCCCAAGACAGCCAGGCTCCATCACACGGTGACTTGGGCAAACACCATCGCTCCCAACGCCCCCCCGCCTTCTTCCCTCAGCTCTATACGCTGAGCATGACGCCATATGGTGTGGGGTGTCCCTGGGGTCAGTTGGGGTCAGCTGTCCTGGTTGTGTCCCCTCCCAACCCCCTGTGCCCCCCCAGCCCCTCGCTGGTGGGGTGGGGTGAGAGGCAGAAGAGGCCTTGATCCTGTGTAAGCCCTGCTCAGCAATAAGGAAACCATCCCAGGGTGATCAACACTGTTTCCGGCACAAATCCCAAAGACAGCCCCATAGTAGCTACTAGGAAGAAAATAAACTCTACCCCAGCCAAAACCAGCACACCCCACCACCTCTAGCTAGTCACCCGCAGAATTACTCCACAGGCAACACCGGCGCAAAACAGAATAACCTCCCCTTTCCCACCCCTGCTCCAGCCACCGTTGAGTGGCAGAACTGAACAGATCAGAAGAAAAGCCAGAAGTCTGTCCTTGTCATCCTACAAAAGCCAGCTGTGGAGGTGGGGGTCAATCCAGACCCAGCAGAGATGCTCCCACACACGGAGACCAGAGCCCAGCTCCTGGGGCCACACGCAGAGCACGGCTCCTGCAGCCCTTGGGGGGGGGCCCTCCACGTGCTGCTGGTGGGTGCAGAAAGGGCTTCTTCAGTTAAAGGAAACTTCTAGTTGGAAAACAACTCAGTATCAACAAGCAAGGTAATATTTCCGCTCTTTTGGGGGAGGAAGGAAAGCCCCACCTTTCAGCTAACCTTGTAGGTGGATCACATCAACTGCACCAGTGCCAGCAACAGCCGCTGCACCGGCTGGGACTGCTCCAGCACACCAAGACCTCTGCTCCTAGATGGGTCCACGAACCTCCTGCTTCCTCCCGAGTGGCAAGAGACAGTGCAGAAGGTATGTCCACTCCGGTCTAGCTACACGGAACAGAAAGGTCTCGGGGGAGCAGCTGGCCCAAGAACTTAGAAAAAGAAAAAAGGCTCAGCTCTTTTTAAAAGAGAAAAATGTCCTATTGTTCCATAATTAATGGAAAGCAGAAGCAGGTTTATGGACTCATTCAGAAACAGAGGGCAAGCATTAGAAAGCACATTTCAGTATTTCATGATCACAAGGTGAGCTGCTTGCATAATACTGACAAAGAATATAAATGCTGATATCACAAGGCAGTTATGAAACTTGGGTTTTAAATGCTGAATAACAATAACACAGTAATTAAATCTCATAACTGATTTTTTTTTCCCCTTTTTTCCCTCCCCTCTTTAACTGCAAAGTAGATGCTGCAACCTTCAACTGAGGCACGGCTCTCTCCGGCGAGGTGCACACACGACGGATGCCCCCTGCTCCCACCACCTCGCAGCACCAGGGATCCATCCCACCCCACAGCCTTGCCACCAGTCACACCACTTCTTCAGACCTGCTCCGGGGGAGGCTTCAGGATCACACCCGGGAAGAGGCTGTGAACCTGCGAGGACCATAAGAATGAGGGAATAAACCCCAATAACTGCACTTTGCGAGTTAACTGGTAAACCCCGAACAAGCTTCTCAGCCTTCCTCCCCAATGGTTTTTGACACGAGCACGTGCTCTCGTGACTTGCTCCAGTGTGACCAGGACACACGGTCTCCCCTACAAGACACATAATATAGAACAGCAAAATGTCATGAAAATCAAGGGCAAACGAACACAGAAGACAGTCCTTCCCCCTACCACCACTTCTATTTTTAGGCAGCCAGATTAGCTTGGAGCAGTTTTACTCATTTCTGATAATGAGCAGGGCTCTTGCATCTTCTCTCGAGGATGTTTCCTCTGCGCAGGCAGTGTGCTTTACACTAGCAGCATGGAAGAGGTCACATCAACCATGAAAAGCAAACCCATGGCTTATTGTGAAAGGGTCTTGAGAAAGTGACTCCAGCTTTGAACTCATGCCCCAACTCCCTTGGTCAACCACACTGCTTTGGTTTTTTGGGGGGTATGGTCTGTCCACCTACAAGATGTCCCTCCCTTTGAACCACACCATAAAGCCTCTGCCTATTCAAAACCGTAATGCTTTTACTCCACCCGCTTCTCAGAGGATGTGAGCTGGTACACCTTGGAAGCGCAGATCTCCATGTAAAGGACATCTGGCCTTCCCAGGCCTGAAAACATGCAAGACCTGGTGGAGAGGCAGCCTGCAGTGCTCTAGCTCAACACAGCAACCCCAACTCCACTCACGACAAAGAAACTGTGGTCCTCTCAGGACACCCCCAGGTCTAAGGGCCAGCCTGGAGATCACCCCAGGAGGAGCTGGCACCAGGGATCCAGCTGCTCAGTGAAAACCAACAGCACTGGTTTGCTGTACCAAAGAGCGAAAGCCCTCCTTACTGCGGGTCCCCTCTGGTGCTGAAGCCGAGATGGATGGCAAGAGAGGCATGGCAAGAGCTGCCACAGCAGCAAGACCACTACGCTACCAGTGGGAACTTGTTAAAGAGGATGGTAACTACCTGTCCTGGTTTTGGCTGGGATAGAGTTAATTTTCTTCCTAGTAGCTGGCACAGTGCTGAGGTTTGGATTTAGGGTGAGAAGAATGTTGATAACACCCTGATGGTTCAGTTGGTGCTGAGCAGGGCTTACACTAGGCAAGGGCTTTGCAGCTTCCCCTGCTCTGCCAGGGGCACAAGGGGCTGGGAGGGGGCACGGCCAGGAGACCTGACCCCAGCTGGCCCAAGGGCTATTCCAGACCATATGGTGTCATACTTGGGGGGAGTTGGGCCAGGGAGAGCCATTGCTGCTCAGGATGGGCTGGACATAGGTCAGTGGGTGGTGAGCAAGTGCATTGAGCATCACTTGCTTTATATATTCTGTATATTCTATTATTATTACTTTTTTTCTCTATTGTTTTATTAAACTGTCTTTATCTCAATCCACAGGTTTTACGTATTTTTCCCCCCCCCGCGATTCTCTCCCCCACTCCACTGTAGGAGGGGGGCAGCGAGCGAGCGGCTGGGTGGTGTTCAGTTGCCTGCCAGGTTAAACCACAACGTCACCAAAGGAGCAAGACAAAACAAAGATGTGTAGAAGATTTGGGTCCCACTGTGCTAGCAGTTTCTTTTCTGGAAGAGATGCTCCACCAAACCTCAGAGAGATCTATTCCTAAGGTACTACACATCAATTTTCTGCAATGCAACTGCTCATACATTCAATGTCTGTTGGTTGCTTCAGATTGCCTTGACAGCAACATCTGGGTGCAAAGCCCTCTTCCTTCAGGTCCACCCCTTCCCATCTCCTCAAGCCTCAGCCTTCCTCCATAGCCCTTCACCCACCACCCTCCTATCTTGAGGACCACGCCAGTGCTGTGTAAGGCAGCAGGATCTGGTAGTCCAGTCTGGAGCACAAACGGGCAAGGTCCAGAGGGCAAGATACACCTTGAAGGAGGAGGCAGCAGTGCAGAACAGTGGAGGTAGACAGCATCTCATCTAGAAAAATGAAAGCATGGCAGAAGCAGCCCAGGGATCTATGGCTGTTGTGGTGCATCCCTTGGGGAAGAAAGAAGGCAAGGTCTCACATATTTATTGCCATTTTTTCTTCTGATTTTTCCATAAACTATTTGGAGTCTTCTATTTGCCCTTTAGATTATGATCCTTTAGGAAGGCCTTTTTTCTATGCTTCTCTACAATTATGGGATCTATGAAAAAAATACACCCCTCTCAAGTTAACTTCTGGTGTCAGGACTTCACAGGATTTCATGACCGCAAAGTCATCAGGCTTTTGACAAGTTAGAAACCCTTTCCCAGCAGCAAGGTGCCCCTCTGCCGTACCTTCCTCTTGCCCCTCTGCTACGTGGAAGGGCAGAGCAGAGCGTGCCTGGGGCACCAACCCCAGGGCTGAGCCCAAGAGCTAGTCCACCCTCTGCTTCTTGGTGAGCTCCTGGCCCTGGTCACAAGTGCCTTCGCACCAGGCTCTCTTCTGTGGATTGCAATACCTCATTTATTGAGGAAAAACACTAGTGCAATACGAGGAAGCATTTAAGACAGCTAGTAGATGATTAACAAGTGAGTGCTCAAGCCAATTGCTACCAGAGCACCACAGGTTCCTTATAGCCATAAAAAACCTCTTCTCATCCTGTACCTATTTGGAGGAGTTTGCAGAGAGACTGTGCCTGGCAAAGCCCTCGCTGCAGGGGACGACACAGCCACAGGCTGTTAGCTCTTCGCCTCCCTCTCCCCAGCCCCAGGGCTCCCAACTCCCCATGGGTGGCACCCCAGGGACCTTCTCGTGGATGATCTTGTTCCTACCTTCCTGCTCTCCCATCAGCCAGGTTGCCCCCAAGACCTCCCTCCCCGTGCTAAGCCCTTGCCGGGCAGCCTCTGCAAAGGTAGCCATGGCTTTCCATGCTCCATGCACAACTTAGCACCTACTCACCTCCCTCCCACCAGCAGGCACTTGCCCTCGGGCCAGCTGAGCCACCTGGCAGGAAGGAGAGCTAACAGGGTCCCCACCCTTGGGCAACATCACGTCAACGCAGAAGGCTGGGGAGGAGTGGTACAACGCATGGCTCTTAAACCAAGGCCAAAGAAAAAGTAGCATTTCTGCCCGGGGCCTTTGCCTTTTCATGCTAGAGTCCCCCAGAGCCAAGCAAAGGTGCTTCAGTGCTCTGAAGTATCAGCTATTTTTAAGGAACAATATCCTGAACACCCTTTTTCGTCCTGGCTTTTACATCGCACAGTGAAGAAGTTACTGAGATTTGGCACTTCTTCGTAACAGGCCATCATTAAGAAGTGACTCATATTATATTGCAGTGTGAGTCATCTTGGCACCGGTCACCATCATAAGCGACAACTACTCTTCAATTATTTCCTTCAAGTTGAATTAAAGGTATATTGTTATGCTAATTTTACATCTGTTCCATCCTCTCTTTCCATCCACTGTCTCCGGAGCAACCTGGGGTTACACTTCTTGGCCCAGACTGCCTCTGGAAGAGCTTTTCCACCACGGTGTAGTTACAGGTTGTCACAAAACCTGGGCATGCCAATTGGAAGTCTTAGGGATGGGTTTTCAGCTACATCATCCAATATCTAAAGCAGCTCTCTGTCCCTCCTCCCAGTGCTGCTCCACAGGGACAACAAGCTGCTGTCCCTGCCACCTTCCTGCTCTGTTCATACTTTGCCATGACAATTTTCCAAGGAATTGGGGCTTACCCGGTGCTCAAAGACAACCACCTTCAGGCTGCCACACCACATCACTGCCCCCAAGAGCAGGGGCAAAGCCCAGCAAACCACATCGCTTGGAACTACACCCACATGAATATTGAAGAAAGTGTTACAAGCCCCTCAGCAGGGCAGGTAGAAAAGGAGGCATTTTCAGCCATTTTCCATTTTCTAGCCAAGCGGCCCCACATTTCAACACAACCCCAGCTTCTCCCCTCCATTCCTGCTCCATCGCTCATCCCACACACAACGTACCCATCACCGCTGCCCACGCGGCCGACCAGGAGAAGACAGCATCCCTGCCAGCGCCCGGCTCGGGGAAGGCAGTTTCACCCAGTAGAAACCACGGCCATTACCAGCCCAGTCACCAGTGGAACGCTCTTGTGTTTGTATTTATAGCAGTCAAAAACAGTCATACTGGCTGCAAGGTTCATTTTGGAGAGCATTTGTCAACCACCCTCACTCCTGGAATCCCATTTAGCTATTACAGCCTCTTCAGCCATACTAACACACCAATCCCCACAGGATAGCAATAGGAAGAGCAGAGTCATCACACTATTTACTGAAGCTAATCAATACGTGAAGGCTGAAGATTCATTGCAGCTAAGACAGTCTGTCTGCATAGCCAGAAAATGCATTTAAAGCCCTTTTAATTTTGTTGCCTTGGCCTCTGGTTTTGCTCCAGGAACAGAGTTTCCTCACGCACCCATCTTTCTTTCCTCCCAAAATGGTGGCATCTGCAGACACATGAGAGAAGCCCCCCCACGAACACCTACCATGAGTGCTCAGTGGGAGGAGACAACACCAAAACCCACAAGTTTAAGGGCAGCGCCCCTTCCTTTCCAGCCAGATTTCACGTGCGAGTACAGGTCTATGGCTAATTGAGCATCTCCCATTTCAGCGAGCAGCTTGGAAAATTTTGGCCTGTGTTCTGAAGAAGGTCTATGTGCCAGGTACAGGGACACGGGCTGTGCCATTCACAGGCACGCTAACCCAGCGCGCTGTCCTACTCCACTCAAGAGGGAACAGCTAGATCCACACTTATTTTTTATATATATATATATATTTAATATATATTAAAATGCATACAAAAGAACTTGGTAAGTGCCCCCAGAAAGCACACGGCATTCCTATCTTGCTGTGTTTTGGGGGGTGACGACCTGCAAAGCTGAGATACCAGCTGGGTATCGTGACTCACGAGCCACAACTGGAGAGATCCCACAAACTGCACCATCAAAGCCCGTACTCTGGTTTCACCTCGGCTCATGCTTTGGGGAGCAGAGGCAATAACTGGCAGGCTCAGTGCTCCTGGAGCACCGACATTAGAGGGACCACCAGCTGCCTGCTCCCTGCAGGGGGGTTGGACTAGATGACCTCTGGGGGTCCCTTCCAACCCAAAACATTCTATGGTTCTATAAAATGCAGTTGTTTTGGTCACTTGTATCAGCTATGTGGCCCACAGCGTTAAGACATCTAAGAAAGAAGGCAGTGAGGTAGGGAGGAGATCTGCACCTTTGCTTTTGCCAGCTTATCTCAAAATCATACCGAGCCTTTACGCCTGTGTGCAAAAGAGAAAGGAAGAGGCAAATATATTCTGATTTACAGGGAGATTTCTATTGTTGCCTGGACATCAAACAGCACCCAATTAGTCCTGCAAGGATCTGACCCACAAATTATGAAAATAAATGCCTCCAAAGCTTTGATCTCTTGCATTTCTGTAGCATGCTACAGCCGTTATTAGACACATTTTATTAGATTCAAGCTGTGCGATCTCTTCCTCGGCAAAGACTCCGCTGCCTCCTAATGCATCCTAACATCTCCATCCAGCAGATTAAGGGCATGGTCCCAAACAGTCACTTCTGTCATGCACTGAACACATGACTCTGCTGGCAGTAGGCTTTTTCCTGCTGAGTTTCAAAATTAAGAGCAAAGAGAATTTTTAAATGGGGGGGGGAAGAGGAAAGCATCAGCCACCTAAATTAAATTTTTGATCCTTTGTTAGTTTATAAAGGAATACACATGCTATGCAATATCCTTGGCTTCTCAAAAGTGTTGCTTTCAGGAGAGCTAAACTATTTGTTTTGCTTTACACCCTGAAATACCATTGCTGGAGGAAGCAAGCAAAAACCCTAACAAAAGGTTCCATGCACTCTGAAGCTAGAAACCACACGTGCGCTTGCATGAAGAGAGACACATCCACCCACCCTTGCTACAGCGACAGCGCTTAAAACCAAGAGGATGTTAAACTCTGATTGCTAAGGCTTTACTCGGAAGAGCAACTCACAGTTCACAGCCCGCTGCACAAACTAAGCCGCTACCGCGCTCGCCGAGGTTGTTTTCAGCCTGCGCCGCGTACGTAGGAAGGATGGGACCACGGGAACCGCTCGGGTCTCACTCACTGGCAGGAGGTGTTTGCACGAAGCCACGAACAGCTAAAAGGGTCCCTGTAGCAGGGGGGAGTTGGTTATTCGCGGCTTTCTGCTGCGTTCGGGGTAGCTGGGCAGCCAAGCGTGGGGCAGCGCGCGCCGCCGGCTCACCTCGTGCGGAAGGAGGAAATGTCGGCTCCGAGCGATGCCAGACATGGCTGGGTACCCCAGTGCTGCCCGCCCGATTACAGCGACCCATCACCGACTGCCGACACACAGCCTTGAACTTCTGGCAAGCGCCGTAGAAAACGAACACGGAAAAGCCACATTCTCAATCCAAGGGGAGGAAGGTTTTCCGATTTGCCATTACAAAATAAAATGAGGCACGCAGAGAGATATAACCCAGTTCCAACTAAACTTCTTATCAGTGTTTTCCAACCTTGGTGGCTTTTCCTCCCCTTTCACTAACAAGCCATTGCAGGAGCACCCCAGGGCTGGGCCCTACGTGCTGAGCATCCTCGTCCCTCTGCGGGAAGGGGGTGCTCATCCCCCCCCCGGCGGAGGGGGAACACGGAGAGAGGGGGAGTCTCCATTTCCCAAGGAGCATGTTCGTTAGACAATCCTCCTTTAGAAATCGTAAACTATTTACACGGAGAACACCAAATCTCACTAACATGTTTTCCTGAGCCCAGAGCAGACAGCCCATCGGTTTCAACGTGTAGCCACAATTCAAAGTGACAAAAGGGGACAGGAGGAGGGGACGGGGGAAGGAAATCAAAGCTACTGCCTTTATAAGTGGGAAATACAACCCCTCATTTAATGGAGCTATCAATGACTTCGGCTAGTGGTTTTCGACCCGCAGCCTGCTTTAATGGCTGCGTGAAAGGTAACCGAGGAGATGCCTGAGCATCAGCAAATGGGAACCTCACGTGATGGAAGCTCTACGCTTCCCACAGGTGAGCAGGGTACCTGCAGAGCAGCCAGGGCGAGGAAGAGTCAGCCAAAGCCCCAGGAGAAGGAACGGTGCCAACTCCCAGCACAGCTCTGCCATGGGTCTGCGCTTCGCCCTGCCAACGCTCCTGGTCTCTTCTGCAGCTGGCAGCAAGAGGGGAAACAGCATGGATCCTCCTCGGGTACCCCTGGGTGAGAAGCTGCCTTCAGGAGGTAGGTCCCAAACCCCCAACACCATCTTCCCCACCCCAAGACACGACAGCTTTTACCGACGCTGCTCCTCCACACCGTGCACCCTTTTGCCTGTTGGCAGCTTTTTACCAGGGGAAGCACGGGAAACCTAACAGGATTCTCCCCATTTATATTTGAGGCATGAAGAAATGAGATGGAGATCAATACTCCATCCTTGGTCTGCAGGTCGGAGGCAGAGAACTCCCGCTGATGTCTGTAATTACCCTTGCAAAGTGACAGGGGATGCATCAGAAGGAGTCAGGCAAGGGCTTGCAGAGAGCAGCTCAGAGCCCGAGCCCAGGAGGCGACAGCAGCCTTCGTGTGGCCTGGCCCCACGTGAACGATGACTTCCAAGGACAGCTCTTCCTTAGCCGGGAGATTCATTTCTGGAGATTTACATACAGATCAAATGGAAACCGCTTCCCCCCTCGCCCCATACGAACTGTACCACTACATTTCCTAGAGCCCGGCAGATAATAACTACCTTCATGACGCAAGGATAAAAGCCGCCTCTAACTGATTCTCACATGGATTAAAAACCAGACACTTTATTTTTGAATATACACACCCGTCAAATACCTACCTCTTCATCACTTCAAACCTCAATTCAACAAAATGCTTGTGCTCAAACATCAACCTGCTCAAGAACACGTTTTGCTATAAATTCACTCCAAATTAGTAATTCTTATAGCTGACCAGCACGGGAACACTATTGAGAACAGAGAGACTCTCCATGTCTTTAAAAGCACCATAAACATCTTGTGGAAGAAGTGGGAAGATGAAGAAGAGTAGCCACAGTGCTAGTGCTGAAGGAAACGTGGAGAACTGCAGAAGAGTGGAGCTGGGCTGCCCAACTCCAAAAGGTGGAAGGGATAAAAAAAATAAAAATTAACCACACAGAAGGATTAGACAGAAGACAGCCTTGTTTCTGTTGTAACTCCTCATGAGCACACACACAAGAACATGCATGCGTGTGTACAAGGTAAGCCTTTGCACCACTACCAGCATCCCTGGCTCAAGGAATGGAAGCGAGATGCAGAAAAAAAGGCTTAGAGTGGGGACGCTGTCATCCCTTTGGGATGATTCAGAGACCAGAATTGTGCTGCCAAGGTTTTTATGGTTAAAGGAAAAAAAAAAGGCTCAAAAATATACAAAGTACATGGACGCAGTCATGGTCCATAGCTTACACATGCACTGAATCACACTGGAAGAGGACAGATGGAAGTCCCTGATGGAAGACCCTCAAGAGCGGTCAACCTCAGGAATTGTGGCTATATATACATTTGTTGAAGATATGTCCCGAGTTTTGCATGGTAGCATATTATGTAAAACATGGCACAAATAAATATGCTTTTCATGTCTTTTTTTAATCTCCAGAAGTCATCTCTAGTCAAGTTTGTTCCTCTTTCTATTTAGGAAGAAGGTGACCTTTGCAAAAGCTGCCCAAATTCTGTCGAGCTACAGAGTTTTTTTAAAAGGTGCTGGAAGAAGAAACCTGACGTAACGCTGCCAGGATAATGCCCCTGAGTGGTGCCTTGCAGCGCTTATCCCCTATTAGAACTTCTCCTAAATCTTTAATGATACTCAAATATGCCATAGACTGATGAAGTTCTGGAAACAGGACAATGCCAGTATGTTTGTTTGGGTTTTGTGGGGTTTTTTTTTTTTAATACCAGAGCTTTTATCTCCATTGACAATGAGCAACTAATGCAAACAAATGGCCACTGAAACTTCACTTCTATACAAAGCAGAGCTAAAGGAAGAGTAGTGACATTTTTGGGCTTCATCCAATTCTTCCCAGCAACAGCTAATACCCACTGGCTCCTTAATTCTGTGCTGTCTCCTCTCCAAGCCTGAGCATTAAAGGCCAGGCATCTCCAAAACAACTAACGATTTTAAGATCCAGTTTCCAGAGAGTGCACGGTCAGCGCTTTGCGAAAGTAAGCAACAAAAGCTTGGGTTTTGTTAATGAGTTCAAAACAAAAGCAACATCCAGGTACATGAAGAAAACAATTACTCCTTCCCCAAAAAGGCTCTTTTTAAATTCCCAGGCTTGCAGGAAACCCTTAGTTAAGCCGTTAAAACCCAGGTGAGCCTTTCAAGCCCCCAGCCTTCAGCTGGGACCCAAGCCCAGAGCAAGCCCCTCGCCAAGCAGACAAGGAGCAGCTGTGAGCAGGGGGCTCTGCTTGCCCCAAGCCGGTCCCACCCCAGGGGTTATCAGCTCCCTGAGAAAGGTTTTCCTCCTCCCAGGGAGCTTTTATCACCTCCCACACACCTGGCAAAGCACCCCAAATGCATCCAGCTGGGGCAGCTACTGCAGAAGAGCCCACTGCCACCGCCGCTGGCACATCAGCCTGAGGCCCGTCCCTGCAGACGGATGCAGCAGAGGAAAAGCTATTGACCTGAATATTTTAGAAGGATCAAGGCCACTGCCTTCCGCAAGAGACAACAGGCTCTTGCATTTGCTGAGACAAAAAAAAAGTGGTGGGGGGGAAAAAAAACCAAAATCCAGCTCCATCTTTCTGCTTGCTCTCCTATTGGGATCAGCTGTGCGTTTACCACCAGGGAGCATGGCCCACTGCATCCCTTGGCACGCTCATTCTCCTTCCATTGCAAAAATCTGCTTTTCAAACACGCCTGTCAACAGCCTGCGCGAATCCCTGTGTTAATCATTATTCTGCTAATAGCACTGCCAGGTCATTCGGCTATTAAACATGCTGAGTGGACTAGCAAAAATATCTCCCAGACCGTACAAAAGAACATTATAATGTAGTTTATCTTATCCCCTTGTCAGTATAATATGCGGCACTACCTGTTCAATGGCCTCATCATTTTAAATTACAGTTTTCTGCAACATTAACAATACTCATTACCAGCACCACCACCGGATGATCCCTACTGTAAGAATCCTCCTGATGTCGAAGGCTTCACCCTGCCCTTCCTTCCACGCTCAGCCCTCCGCACCGACGTGGGGACACTTGGGTGCCATGGCAATGAGCACGGTGCACAATGATGGATAGAAACGCGTCGCAAAGAAGGCAGGAGCGAGCCCGAAAGTGCGCTCGCTCGACGCGCCAGGCCGTGCATTTTAATCAGAATTCAGGGCTTTGTTCCTGGCCCAGCCGCCAGCACGTCAAGCAGATGCACTGCTGCGGTGGAGCTCAACTGCGTGGCCAAGATAAACCCTAGCGTGGCAAAACCAGAAGCGCCTGCTACCTCCTACGTTACCTTTCCGCCCAGCTCTGCAAATCCTACCCCGTAAGCTAGCGGGCAGGGGCAAGCCGAAATGAATGACGGCGGGCAGGGTTCTGCTCGTGCCACGCCACGCTCAGGCTTCAACAGCACGCTCTGGTCCTGCAAATCCACCCTCCTCCCCCGGGAGAGCAGCAGGGAAGCCAAAGCAAAGGACGGGGCGAGCCGGCAGTCAAAGGTCTACCTTTTCTATATGCATCTGCTTGTTGTTCATAAAACCCAGCCTCCTGGAACATTTTGGTGACTCAAATTCAGAGATAAGTGACCCAAGCATTTCCTTTCCCCGCCGCTGGGAACAAATCATCCCTTCCGACAGATTTTTGAGTCACTACCTGCTCCCAGCGTTTCCCACAGCCATCCCTCGCCCCTCCAAACACGCAGGCACAAGAGCACCGGCTCCTCCATCCAGGCTCATCTACAAACCCGCAGCAATGTGACACTTCTCCTCTAATAAATGAAATTTTGCAAGGCTTGGGGAATTACTCCTCCCTGCCATGTTTTGTGCTCAGGCAGCAAATTTACTATTGATTTCTGATTCAGACCCCGCGGAATGATTCACACTTCTTGCCCTTTCTACTGAATTTATGACCTTTAACAATTATTCTAAGTGCTAAAAGAGCTTAGTTTAGAAGAAGATCTATTCCTTGGCAAATTAAGCTCCTATTCTTGTCTCACTTACAGACCAACACGTCTCTCGTCGTTTACAGGAAAGCGCCATAGCAAGTCTCTCCCCGTGAGAGGGGGCAGAGGCCCAAGAGCATGCTCCCGGGGTCCTGCCGGAGCAGCCACCGCAGCCGGGACACGGCTGGGCAGGGGGACACGGCTGGGCACCCCCACCCCACCATCGCTCGGGGTTTCAGGTCCCCGGTTACCCTGAAATGCCGCAGAACAGGCGCTGCTGGCGGGTCTCGGGGAGGGGGGGGGAGGGAGAGAACGTACATTTCTTCCTAAAGCGAAAACAAAACCCTGACTGTACCTGGTGCGCGTTGCTATTAAAAAGCCAAAAACATAATGGGGGGGAAAAAAAAAATCTCAGCATGCGCGGATATGGTTTTAAAAAAGAAATGGTGCCCTAGCTCAAATAAATTTCTTAACGCAGATGTTAAAAATAATAAAATCTGATTTTTTTGGGGGGGAGGAGAGGGCTCCGCATCGTCCCCCCGCAACGATACTGCTTTCCTGGATTAACCAGCTTCAGCAACCTCTCTCCCAAGGCACCTTCCACCAAAGGGGGGAAACAAGAGCTCCAGGTCTGGTTTGAAGCTGGATGGTCCCCCCCTGCTCCAATCCTGGCTGCGCTGTGTACTGCTGAGCAATCATTTACACCATTAATCAACCAGAAACTCACCAGGAAGAAAGTAGGGCAAGTGAATAAAGATAGGCTTTTTTTTTTTTTTTTTTTGCACTGAAGCAAATAATATTTCTAAAAATACTCTTGTGCAAGTCTTCAGCGGATTCCGCTTCGGTTTATTTATTTATCCACGCCGGCAGGTTGAGAGAAGCAGCCTCAGCGTTGCCTCCCGAATAAACGCTGCTTCTCTAAATGACTCCCCCCGCTCCGTACCCGCGTTCTTACGACCAAAAGGATGAAGAAGAAAAGGGGGGGGGGGAAGTTACAGGAAAAATAGACCGGGGGGGGGGCCACACACACACATCAGGCCACAGCCCACGCAGAGGCTGACACGTTTGACGAGCCTGACATTTCAAGGGTACACGCTGAGCTTCGTTTCCACGGTGGGGGGGGTGACACGTTTGACGAGCCTGACATTTCAAGGGTACACGCTGAGCTTCGTTTCCACGGTGGGGGGGGTGAGGAGACAGAGGGAAGGGGCACGGCGGGAGGCGGATGGGAAGGCTGCGGGGTCCGTGCCGCCGTGGAGGAGCTGGGTCTGGGGGCGGGCAGCAGCCCGGAGGTGTCCGGTTCCACGACCCCCGCCCGTGGGTGCGTGCGTGCTGCGAGGGGGGGGTACGAGCAGAGCGCGGGCGCTGCCCAGCCCCGCCGCCACACGCCGGGGGGGGGGTCCGGGGTGCCCCCACCCCAAGCGCCGGCTGCAGGGGAGCGGCCCCGCGCTCCTCCCTCCCCACCGCGCAACCGGTACCCGGCGGCCGCCGCCCCGTGGGGCCGTGGAGCTGCCGGCTGCAGCCGCGCACCCCCCGGCCGCCGGCACACGCGTGCACACGCTCCCGCGTGCGTGCGTGTGTGTGCGCGCGTGTGTGTGCGCGTGTGCATGCATGCACACACCTGCGCACACGCGTGCGTGCAGGGGCGCGCGTGCCGACCTGTGCACGCAGGCACACATGTGCATCCACGCACCGGCGCGCGCGCCCGCGCCCGCGCACCCCCGGCCATAGGCACGCACACGCTCGCACCTCGGCGCTTCCATACGTGCGGCCGCGCGGACACGGACACACGGACACGGACACACGGACACCCCCCCACCCCGCCGCGCGCGCACGCGGCCCCCGCACCCCCCCCACCCCACAC
>JAKFQP010001073.1:0-45637 GCA_023375905.1 Nycticorax nycticorax | reverse complement strand
ATAATTATACACATATATACACACATGCACACTCTTGGTATTAAACTGAAGCCTTTCAAATTCAAAATGAATTTGCTACTCCTACAGCTGAACTTCAAAATGGAAAATGTAGGAAGTTTTACTTCGCTGTATTATTTTTTAAGTCTTTCTGGTTTAGACATAAAATTCCTCCCATGCATTTTAGTGGGAGGAATTAAGTGCCTACCCCTCAAGTCATTATAACTTACACACATCATCTTCAAACAAATACAAAACTGCACAAACTGTAGTTCTGTGACTGCAACTGCCGGAGTTCAAAATGAAGTGCACTACATGATGCAGTTTTGTATCAAACACTGCCCTGTTCGTTCTACTGCAATTACAGAGACTTTCCACAAACTTTAACAGGAGCAGGCTTCTGTTAAATACAGATGCTCTTACATGTTCTTACAGGTGAAGTAAAACTTACTGCTGCTGTAGATACCTAAAATACTAATCTTTGTCTATCCTTAAAGGTCTTCCTGGACAGGAATTCTGTGACTTTTTAGTTTCTTTCTCCACACTTCTCATATCTCTACCTCGAATTAAAATGCAAAAGTTTCCAGGGCAACAGCTGAGCTTTTGCAGTTCCTCTCTAACTGTAAAGGAGATTCTTCTTTGATGCTGAGGATCCCAAGCTGTCTATTTTTACACTGGTAGATGGGGGTGGGGGCTGGGTCTTATTTCTAGAAGTCACCCCTCTGATTTTTTTCATCCTGAGGCCCATGCATTTAACTGTCATACTAGGGCTGTAAATTTGACAGATTTCATGCAGCATTTTTGTTTAGATTTCAACTACTGAACACAGAAAGTGCTATCTTGCTTTCTAACTCACTGATGTAGAAACTATATGCCCTCATATCAACAAACAAGTAATTAAAACATATTTTATGTATTCATCAGCCATAACATCTTAGAAAAGCTTCATAAAGACTCTACTAGTTGGGAGCACCAAATGAATTTATTCACAGCATTTTAGTAAAAACATCCATGGAGAATTACATTGAAGAAAATGATAGCACCACATTCCATAGCTCACCTTTATTTGTTCATAATCTAACAGTTGATTCCAATAACAAATATGAGCTACACTTCAGTTCTCCTTGTCCTAAACAAAGTCAACACAACTGAAGGCAATCTGGAGTCTATTCCTTCCTGCAAAACTGTTCTGATTTGTTCTAACTACACAAACCCATCAAAAGCAATAGGAAAACTGTCAGAAAGTGAGTGCATCGACTCAATTTCTATTCCTGCAGATGATGTAGGGGAGGAAGAGAGTCCAGCTTGATTCTGAGATTCCAGATGTACTGTGAGAAAGAAATTTGGACTTGCAGATTGAACATATTTCATATAAAAATTACTGGCACACAATATGAACGAAGCTCTCAGAAGCCATTTTAACAGTCCTTTTGCAGAGCAGAGCCGCATTCTAAGGCAATGGGTCTCATTCTCATTTAGACCAGTCATTTGGTACTATAAAAAGGAACTTTAAGATATGCAGAAAATAATAACATCCCTTTCCATTGCCACAGAAATGTAAAGATTTATAGAGCCTTTCAATTGCCACAGATATGTAAATGGACTTTGCTGACATTGCTCAGCACTGCCCCAAAGCTTTATCGACAAAATCAGTTTCTAGTCTGAAACCCCATCAGCTTATTTGGTTACTGACAATTTGAGAGAGGAGTGAGGAATCCAGATTCAGCTCTTAGCAGGCATTTCTGCCAAGATGATGAGAGAAACATGAAAAATAAAGCACTTGAGCCCATGATTTTATGCAGCTTCATGTAGGGTGGTAGAATACTGTAAGAAATAAACTAGATCAGAAAATCCTGTTATGAACAAAAAAGATCAACTTCTATCACAGAACAAACTGAATTAGTATGTCGACATACAACTGAAAAGGTCTTCTACAGATGCCTGGGCAATACTAGAGACAAAGTTTTCCTTCTACACCATCCTTACACGAATAAGATCTCAGTTACGTGAAGTAATCACACTGAAACAAATGTTTAACTATTGTACACAGTATGCAACTGATCTTCATTTGAGGCAAATAGATTATCACTACAAAATAAATATTTACCTTCCTTTCAGATATCAGATATAAAAGACAAGTAGGGATTTTATCAGGAAACACTGACTCAAGATGCTCACAAAAATGATGCTGGGTTCTAGTCAGCAGGATGTTCCCCAGGTGTCCATTCCACAAACCACAGCAATGGTTACAATCACTGTAGCTTGGTGCTAAACCAACGCTTGATCAAACTTTTTGAAAAGCAGTTTTAAAAATACTATTTTTTAATGATACTTAGCTATTTTAAAACTATAAAAACATTACTGGATGAATTGCCTTACGCAGTTATCACAATCTTAAAAAGTACCCCACTACTCTGCTAAAATTACTAATACAAAAAGCTATAGTTTGCATATGAACTTAAGTGTTTGGGGAACTATATTTTTATAGCTGATATAATTAGAATTATATAGAATCAAAGAAAAATAGCAAACATACAATCTTTTCACTTTTTTTTTTTTTAACCCCAGTATTTCAGAATATTTAAAACTTATTTTTTACAGCCAAGCACACGTTTAAGCTGCCTCATGCATAGGACAAAAAAAAAATACTTTTAAACAGCTCAGTGCCCTGCATCATGCATCGTTGCAACAAATGCTGATTGCTTTCATTAACTGCATCTAAATTTAATATACTAGAAACACGTGAATGATTAACAAAACCTATAACTGCAAATCAAGACAGCAGCAAAGAAAACATTAACAAAGTTCATCTGTGCTGTGCAGAGCACATCCGAGTGAATATTGCTGGGATTTGGAAGCGGATTATGCTGTCTGGTCGGAGCAGGGCTGGGCCGTGCTTCCTGCCCAGTGATTACCCAGCAAACAGCATCTCCCCGTCACATGGCCTAACATAGTAGTAAATTACAGTTGCTGAGCAACAGCAATACTGGCACAGATGGCTCACTGCAGTTGACATCTTTAGCTATGCAGATTAATTTATTATTTACTTGTGTTAAAAACTGGACAGGACAGTTTTCTGGGCTAATGAGGAAACACTCCAACATATTGTAGAATATTGCCCAATTAAAATATTGAGAAACTATTTGCCATGCATAGGCATTTGCTTCTTTCTATGTTCTGTCCTTTTCTTAAAAAAAAAAAAAAAAAAAAAGAAGAAGAAAGAAAAATCCACAGGGCATCAATATTATTCATACATCTAATCCTAAATGTAAAGGAGAAATATAAGAAATATAGGCACATAGTCTTCTTCTGAGAGAAATGGTGTGGAAGTGTGTTTAAGAATATTCCACAGAGAGAAACAATATTCTGGACTTCCATAACCCTTCTATTTGAGGATCTTTACGATTTTCCCAAATGCCTACGTGGCAGTTCTAGCTAGGGGCAGAACTAAAGGAACTATACTAACTTAATTTCATTACAAAAATTGTGAATCATCTCCATTTCCATATAAATTGCAGTGTTAGTAACGCTGGAACACCCCAAGTACTCTTTGGACGAAACCAAATATTTCACAGAGAAATATTTGAAACATTGTCTTTTTTAAAAGACAACTAAACAAGGCTTGTTTGAGTCTGCTCTCTGATCAGTTTGAACCCAGACTAAACTCCATGCTCTTTTACAGAACACCTCTAGCTTTACTTTGACACAGTTAAGACTTGATAACTAAATTAATACTTTGAGAAAGTTAAAAAAAGCTTTGAGTTTGTTGGGGATTTTTTCACTCATTTCTTTACAACTTATAACAGCTGATGGTCAGACTCAAGCCCTTAAGTTTTTTTTCTTCTATTTTGTTTTGTATTACTTATATAGCCCTGAATATCCCCCAAGTCTAAGTTTACACAGGGCGTACAGTCTCATAGCTCTCTTTCCTGGTATTAAAAAGGTTAAGCTTTGTGGCATGTCACTGTCCACAGTGAAGGCAGTTGTCACTTCCAGCCCATGTTGCATTCTGGTTCTGATGCACTACTGCAACACAAGCAGGGTCTAGACTGTAAACTGCAGGGTACATTTAAATTCAATAATAGCTTCCCTTACCGTCATGTAATCAACAAGTATTAGAGTAATTTCTATTAATTTGATTGTAAGTATAAGAAAAACTTATCTGAATTCACCACAAGAATTATAGTAATCTTCCTTATATGAACAGTATTTTAAATTATTATATATTCATTTCCCTGTACAAACTAATAATAATTATAATAACTGAAGAAAATTAATGCATTTCTGACTGCTTTAATTGTTTTTAGTTACAGAAAATACTTCATGCCCAAGTATTTGCTATTGTTTAGGATACTTGGAGACGTAGGACATTAATAAAACCAAATACAAACACCAAAAATCATTATGAAGATTTGAAAAAAATCATGATACTCTTAAATCACCAAAGGTTGTGATATGATTGTACATACAAATGGGAACAGAAAGAAAGACTGAAAAATCAAGGCTGTACTATCTAGAGCAACTGATAGGCAAATTGCTAGTTCTACCAAAAGCAGATAAAAAAAAACCAAAATAGACATTCCCCCAGAAAAATTCCAACAACAACAACCACCACCAAGAAAATATTTTCAGATTGGGTTGAAAAAATTATTTTTCTTGTTGAACTGAAATATAGAGGTGTAAATCCAGAAAAATGTTCTACTTGATCTGAAATTATACACTCCACTTTGGGAAACTTGACCTTTTTTTCCCCCTCCTCTTTTTTCCATTAGGATTAAGTCAACTTCGATATAGACATGTTGTTTCAAAAACTGTCAGAACCGATAAACTATTTTTTAGAACTCTGTCTCCATCCAGAAGAGCTTTTGGCAAGTAAACAAATCCTACATCCATATACACATATTCACATTATCTGAATGTGCAATTTCCAGCAAATATCTAAGTAAAAATTATACCTGGCTCCAAGATTAATTTTAAATGGTCTCTCAAAAGCATACTGAAACAGTGGATGCAATATGGACTAATGTAGATAAAATGCATGAAAAACAATCCCTCCTAAAAACTACCTAGAAGACAGGCATTCACATATGTACACATACTCATAAAGGGCGGGCTCATGGAGCAGAGCTCACATACAACCAAGTTTCCACCATTAACAGTTTTAACGTGACACCTGATCATCAAATTTACAGACGTCCATCATAAAGAATGTAATAACATAATACTGCACTTTTAACCCTTGCTGAGTCATGTTGTATGTATCTTCCAATAAGTAGTTCACAGGGATAAAAAATTTACGTCTGCTATCGAGCGTATGCACTGATCATTTAGATTTAACTATGGTAGTTCATGTTTTTTCCTAGCTTTATCAAAAATTAGATATGTGTTAAACAGCATGGATAGTCCCTCAGATGTCTTTGCTCATTTTAAGAAAGCCTACTCCTATTCAAATGTTCTAGAAGGCTGAATCTTTTTCTGGGAGTGCTGGTTTCTGTTTCTAATTGCTCATGGAAGTGGTTTGGGCAAAATAAAATTTTAAAAAATGAGAAAAATAAATCACCATGTAATAAAATAAATATACACCTGCTACAAGTTTCTGATGTGTGTGAAAGGAAAATGGAATAGAGTACCAGTCACCAAACCTGTTTATATAATTTTTTCCATTACTTTATGCAACTGTTGCTAGGCAGTCATGTGCCATGGTGATGAGTGGAGTGTGAATACCTAGACAGATCAGAGAGACATATGTTACTGAACACGTTATGTATGGTGTGTTTTCTCTCTAGACTGCTGTACAAAACCGATACCAACTATCCCTTTTCCCCAAGGGGACCACGATGTCAGATGGTTCAGAGAAATAGTTCAAGGGGTCTGACCTTATGGCAATACAGATACCACTTTCTGCTCTTAGTTACACATTGCTCCCCAGTGAGTTAAAACAGACAGAGTGCATGTACTACTGCATTTTAAATAGAGGTTTAAATTAAAAGAATGAATAAAAATTTTAAAAATCAGTACTTTTTATAATGGTTTTACAAAGACGCAATCTACTTCCTGAGCCAGTTTGTAAAGCCTGTTATATTCTTTGCAGAATCAGCAAGAAATATAATTTAGAAAGATCATCTTGGAAAAGTAATTCAGTCTGTTAGTTATGAAGACTGAACTATCCTTTAAGAAACTTGTAAGAAGAATATGTTAAGAAGGTAGCTCAAGCAGCTGTATAGGGGAAAATGTTAGAGAACAAAAGCAATATAAATTCCATTCTAAATAAATGCCTTTCACTCTCCCTACATCCAATTTGAAATTATTGCTTTCCAATTGGTAATGTGTTTTAACATAAGCAATAAAAACAGCAGCTATAAAGGGCATGGTAAAGGCACAATGCAGAATTACAGAATCATGAAACTTGGCAAAAAGAACATCAGGAAATGTCAAAGTATAACAATAAGAGATTAAGATATAGTCAGTAAGTGCACAGGTAAAAGACAAAGACTTTTGGTCAATAACAATTTAGGAGAACTTAAAATAAGAGAAGCCAAAAGAAAAAACTTGCACTGTAACCAAGAAAACTAACTGCTAAGACACAAACCATGGTGTTCATGCTAGGCAGGAAGGAATGTGGAAACTATTGTAAAGGAGGAACCAGAAACTTTTGTTAATAATCTAAATATTGAAAGAAAAGAGAAGCCATACGGGAAGTTTGAGAATAACTCAAGTGGGAACCTTTGCAGCTGAAATAAGTCAAATTTTTCTATGGGCCAGAGCACATTCTATTATTACTGAACAGTTGGAGCAAAGTCAAGTCAGAAGTGGTTTTCATTGCACTTCACTGAAAATTGGAGCAGGACACCCACAATGAAGTTTCAGCAAGACAGCTGGTGGTGCAAAGCTGAGCAACTGAGAAAAGTCTGAGTGGGAGTCAGGAGATTGGAACTAATAGCTGAATAAATTAGACGACCAATACCTTCATTTACTGAAATGATTTCATCATGAAATAAATGCATATCCTGTGCTTATATCAATGTGTAATATGAAATTCAAATCTGCTTTTACATATGTATGCAATCACTTAGTCTTAAATACAGCTGTATTTATTGTCTTAAAGTCCTGAATTTCATACTTACAGAGTACCCACTTCAAAATCCAGTATTTATTCACGGAATTTCCAAGTACTTTGAGATTTTCTTACATAGTCTCTCCCTCTCCCCCCACCCCTCCCACACCCCCGATTTCATTTGAACATACCCAAGTTGTTGACCATTTCCATGGGAAATCTGAAGTGATGCAATGTGCTACCAACAGTTACTGTGATTAGTCTTTCAGGTTTAAATTTGCAATTTTAGCAACAAATCAATAAATCATATACTTGTGGGATGCAAAAAGCTTGCTATTTGTTACTAGGTACCCACCTAAAAGTACCACTAGAAAACATGTGCACTGAAAAGAAATCTAACTGCTAGCAATGTTCTTAAATCATTGTGGTATTGAGCAAACAGGTTGCCCAGAGAGGCTGTGAAGTCTCCATCCTTGAAGATATTCAAAACTGGCTATGAGCAACCTGCTTTAGGTGACCCTTCTTTGAGCAAAGGGTTGGACTACATAATCTCCAGAGGACCCTTCCAGCCTCAGTGATTCTGTGATTCAATTGTAAACACAGGGATATTATTTGTCAGATTCAAAATATAGTAGTAGCCCATACTGCTTCCTATCAGCATCTCTGATCAGCTAAACTAATACCAAAACAAGATAAAAATAAGCTTCCCAAACATCCCTTCTGGCTATTTATCACTAGTTAGTTTTTGGTGCCAGGTCAGCTATGCCTGAATTTCTGTAAATTGATAAAACTGTTGGTACTGAAAACAAACCCAAAATGCATTGCAGATTTAAAATTGACATATAAGGGTGTATGAGAAGCTGTTCAAGCAATAAGAAGAGATCAGACATTCATATGAAGTCTTATTCCCACGCAGAGCAAGTAAAGGATATGCGTAAGCACGCAAATCAAACTACCGCAAACATCAGGTTAAAATAAGTTCATTTGAAGTCCTAATATTACTTTCTATGCCATTTCTATGTTATATAATTACAGCAAGAATGGTGATCAAGGTTAGAAATAGTCCACAGAGATCTCTTTCTTAGCATCCCACAGGAATGAAATAACCCGGGTATCACCAAGTCAAAACTCATGACTCAGGCTTCCAGGTAATGAACACTCACACAGTTACAAAGCAAATCCACCCCACATCCTCTTCCAAAAAACACACTATGGCTATGAAGAGTCATTTTCATGGTGGTTTTTTTGCCTAGTTAGTTCTTATAGCAGCAAGTCTTACTTATTTATCAACATATTAGCACATGACTACTGTGGTCAGATTGCATCGCTTATAATCTCATAGAGGTTCCCTCTTTTTATATGAGGAAATGAGAACACACTTCCAAACACTGCACAAACAGAGAACCATTACCTTCTTTTTTCCCCAATTTTACCCCCTTTTACTCATAAACAGTTTTCTCAAATAGCATTTTTTTTCCCCCACTGAACTTGTTAAGGTCTCCAGTGATCATAATGTTACATTGTAACACATGTGATGTTCCAGCATAATGAAGGTAAACTTAATTTTGTGCTACTGGTAGCGAACATCGGTTTAAAAAGTGCTCACCTCCGTTATATGAGGATTAGGATTAAATCCACACAGGCTGCAGACTACAGTATGACACTGTGTGCAGGTGCTGTAATTGGCCTTTTCTGGAGCGTGCAGCAGCAGTTCAGTGGTTGTGCAGAGAGGGCAGAAGGTTTTCTTTGGGGCAGACTCAGCGGGTTGGGTTGCACCGGCTTGCTTTTGCTGCGAGGGTTTTTCAGGCCCTGGCTGCTGGCCTGGTGGTTTTGTAAGTCCTGGTTGTTGTGCCGGGGGCTTTGTGGCCCCCGCAGTCTGAGAAGATGGTTTTGCAGGCCCTGCCTGCGGTGGCACTTGTTTTGCAAGCCCTGTTTGCTGCGGAGGAGGCTTCCCAGGTCCAGGCTGCGGTGGTTGTTTTGCAGGTCCGGTTTGCTGCGCAGATGGCTTTTCAGGTCCAGGTTGCTGAGAAGGCTGTTTTGGAGGCCCTGCTTGCTGGGAAGATGGCTTTACAGGACCTCCTTGACGTGCCGGCTGTTGAGAGGGTTGTTTTACAGGTGCTGGCTGCTGCGATGGGGGTTTTGTGGGAGGTGGTGCTTGGGATGACGTTCTAGCATTGTCTGCTTGCTGCGATGATGGTTTTGTTGGGCCTGACAAAGGTTTTGCAGAAGTCTGCTGTTGAACAGGCTTCGTTGGTTCTGACTGTTGGGGCTGAGATTTCTGTGGTCCTCGTGGCTGGGGTGGTTGTTTCCCTTGTTCTAACTTGGAGTCTGCTGGGTGACCAGGGCCTGGTTTCTGAACTTGCTTTGGTTCCCCAGGCTGCTGCTGCTGCTGAGGCACTGGTTTGGAAGACTCAGTTTGCTGGGGAGTAGGTCTGACAGGTCCTTGTTGTTGAACAGCTGGCTTTGAAGACTGCTGTTGAGCTGGATGCTTTGGAAGGCCCCTCTGCTCCTCAGGTTTCCCTTGCTCTTTCTGGGTAGCTTTTTGTTTCCTACCGGCTTCTTCATGGGCTGCATCCGAATCTGATATCAAATCAAAAGGATTGAATTTGTTCACAACTGAAGTGACTGCACTCAATGGATTGGCTTCTGAGAGAAAACTGGGCATCATACTTGGCTTCTGATCTTCTTTAAAATCAGTCCTGGATTTTGACTCCCTTAGACTAATAGAAGAAGGGCTCCGTCCAGGTGTCCGTTGTTCTGTCTTCAGCACATCTACTGTTCTGCTTTTACTTAAACTTGGTGGTCCCGGATCTGGAGGCTTACCTGGTTGCCTGGGATGGTGGCTTGTATCAAGCTCAGGATGTCTGTGGACAGAAAATGTAATAAATTTAAAATAATGCAGAGTACTAGAAAAATGAGATAATATAAGATGAATCTGTGACCCTGGAAGTGCTCTGGTAACACTGTGAAATTTCTCAGGTGCTTAAGTGTTTGCAAGACCAAGGCTTATAACATAAGGTGCATGTAAAAAGTATTTAAATAACAATTATTGTTCTATAAAGGCTTGTACAAGTATTCACAGACTGATTTATTATTTACAAAATAATACAACAACAGTGTTTAACCACGTAATTTTCTCTTCAGAAATCTGAACAACCCAAAGCTACAACTTCCTATTTTACCTAAATCCAAATGACTAACTCTCCACTCTATCCCTTGGGATACAAACATGGCGAGACAGAGAAGACTAAAAGAAACAGAGGTCTCTGAAAATTAGCAGATCAAAGCTTAGCTGTACAAGAAAAACACTGCACAATACGAAATGTTTATGTACTTGTGTTTTGGCTACTTGTAGAAAATTTGGTTGTATTTGCAATTCAATAAGCAGCAGGGACTTGAACTCCTAAAATCCAGGTAGGTTAAGAAGTACATGCTTCTCTTTAAAACATTTACTTTGCCACCCATCCACTCACAAATCAGAAGAACTTTCAATCAGATAAAACAGATGCCAGTTCACAAAATTAGTCCTGACCTTTTTTTTTCTTTTTAAATAGAACTACTACAGAGCTTTCTCCCAGCACCATCCCAACAATCCACATTGCCCAGCAATAAAAACAAAATCTCTCATTACATAGGGATTTTCCCCATTTCTCTAACAATAACATTTTGCTGTGTTTTTATATAGGGGAAAATAAAACTAAGAATGCTGGAACCAAAATCAAGATCATGTCTTCATCTGTGGCATAGTATTCTACTTCTTTCTATACTCAGCTGCAGCTGGAGGAAATAATATTGTAATCAATGCTATTGCTAAAGGATGTAGTAAAATATTCTATTCAACGCTATCACCGTGCTGTGGCTGGAAGACACGGTGTTCTCTTCAGTGCCACAATAGTGTTGCAAATGTAAGATTTTCAGTTTTCACTTTGAGAAACCCAGTTAACTGTGATACTGTTTTTCCAAACATGACATTTCTTCTTGGGCATTGATGGGCAAAATAAGCAATCACTCATTACATTTAACTGTATCCTTTAACAAAAAAAAAAAATTTAAAAAAAATTGCATAATCCCGCTTAAAGAGTTTTGTTGGAAGTCTGCAGAACCATATATAGTGGACACACTGAAAAATATACTTTACACCATTAATGTTACCATGGGTTTACTATTATTTCTGTTTAATATTTAGAGTTTACATTACTTACCTAGCAATGGCACTATAAAAGGACAAAGCTAAGTTGTAGCCATTTCTGTGCTCATAATTCTCGCAACATGTGATTTTCTCACAGTCTTGCATCTGATGTTTTGTAAATTAAAAATTTCCACATGAAATGCTTGTTAAGGACAAACTATTTCCAGCCCTCCATAACTCCATTTACCCTTCCCATTCTTGTAAAATTATTGGCCATAATACTGGGAAGTTTACAACCTTAATGCAAAACCTACTGAAGTGAGTAGGTGTGTTTCCACTGGCGTCACTGAACATTGATCAACTCATTATTCATGAAGAGGATAATTCAGAAAAGCCCAATGATAATCTAATTCCTTCAAATATCTGGCATTTTCACTTGTTAAAAGAACAATTTTATTCTCTATTTAGCAAGCAGGTAGGTCTACCTGCAGTTCTGTTTCTTGCTATTTAGGTAAGCACCGCAGGTTTATCTGAAGAGGTACTGCTTACCAAGTGAAATCATTTCAACTGTCTTATTAGTGGCAGTCTGGTACACTTCAAGCATTCATGTTTGCAAGTGTTCAAAATTTTGCAAGGCTTCATTCAACAATGCTAAGAGGGACAAGGGAAAAAAAGAAAAGGATCAATGGTATTATTAAAACTCAGGTCAGGAAACAGGGTACCGTGCCCAAACCTCACAGTGTGAACGTGGAAGAAAAAATAAAATCCTAAAGCTGGTTTTAGCAATTGAAGTTAGACATTAACAAGAAGTAACTGGATCCCTATTGGAACAGAGTTCTCCTCCAGCTGTCATTTTTATAAAAATAACGTGCTCCATAAATTTCCACCTGATCAGATGTCAGGACTTGAGATGAGATTAAACCCCATGAATCTAGGAAGTAAAAACCACAGGTGATTCTGTAAGGCTGCTGGTGTATTCTGAAGACCAGATTTGTCTTGCCTTTATACATAACGTTTCTAAGCAATGGAGAGAGAGCGTGGTTAACTAGTGGAAGAAAAAGACTTGAAAAGACAGCTTCTTGAGAAATGTTACCTCTGTCAAAAGCCAGGACTTTCTCCACCTAGTTTTAGGTAGCTGGAAGTTGAAGCCTTCTTTTCTAGAACTATTTTACAACCAGCTACAGACCAGCATTGAATAATTGTAATTAATCTAGAGAATCAGAAATCCTCAAAAAAAAAAATTGTCTTTGAGAAGAATTTTCTTATTTGGAATCATGAAAAAACCACCATCGTTTTAAAGTCTTCAATCCAGACTCAACAAGGAAAATCATTTAGTCCTTCCTCACCTTATTCTTTCCTTTATGCTGCTATGTTTCTCCTCACTTTGGCCTTGATTCACACAGCTCATCTTTATTCATTTACATGAATATTACAGCCAAATCAAAGCTTACTTTGGAGTCAAGAGGAGACTTAATGAAATTGGTCTGTTGGTCTAGTTCTTGAATGCCATAACTATAAAAACCTATTTTAAAAGGCATGTCTTTTTCCCATTCATCAGTATAAATGGCTTGAGAGAGAAGTGCAGTAACTACACAACTCCGAGATGGTTAGATCTTTTGATACCTATAGACAAGAGATGTACTAACTTACACATACCCCTAGTGGCTAACTTTTTTTTTTTTTTTTTTTTAAGTCAGTAGAATGATGGCATTAACAAAAATACATACTACTTCTAGAAAATACACCCTGAGCATACTTTAGAAGTGTGACACTCAGGAAGACTTCCCTCTCAAAATGCACCTTTTTTTTTTTCGTTAATGTCTATTAAGAACAACTTAATGAACTGAAAAAACCAAACCAAACAAAACAAAACCCCAACAAAACAGAAAACCAGCTGCATTAGATGATCATATATTCAGTTTGGTCATCTAATCCTTTCAGATGATGTGGAACAATTCCTCAGCAAGTGGACACTGACACAGTTACAGAGTCATTCAGTGAAGCTAGAACAACTGGAACTTGCTTACAAATTGACTGTGTACATTTCAGCTAAACTTCCTAAGCATGAGCCTTCTGAAGACAGGTAACTGAAATGGGATAGAATGACTCCCATAGGTGCTAAACATCCCAAACTCTGACTGGAACCTAGAGAACAAAATGTTCAAAGGAAAAAAAAAAAGGGTACATTTGATTTAGGCAGTTCATTTTAGGTGCTCTAGATCTAAATGCTTACATTAAAATGCATAACAAATATTAATTGCATTTATTTAGCTATTGCATTTTTTAAGACTTAAAAGCTCAAAGCCTGTAGAAGTCCTAGAAGCTACAGCATGTATTTTATGGTGGTAAACGTGCAACTATGTTTCCTGGTGCATACATTACTTACTATTAAAAAGCCTGTAGTTGCAAAAATTGTTATTTCAGGATATGATCAGTCATGAGGAATTTGTACACTTCAAGACTTGGATTACTTTGGGAGGGAATGAAATAGGAAATAATTATTAGTCTCTCAGGTAAGACTAGATAACAGCTAATGTTATCACACAGGAAAAACCCAATTAATAACATGAAGAGAACTAACACACAATACAACAGGGACACTGTCATAATGCAAGGCTATATAAACTGGAAGCCAGAATTCCTCTTTTGATCACTATTTCAGTCATGTAACATTTGGACTGGCCTAACCATGCTAGGAAAAAAACCAACTGTTGGGAACAGCTGTAGAGCATCAGTTAAGAGGTATTTTCCACATCTGATTTCTTTAACCACACAGACTAAAAAAAAGCTTGAAGCTACAGAATCTGGGTCTCAGCAGGCTAGTTCTTTACTGAAGTTGAAGTCTGAAAGCAGCTGATCCTTAGTCCTTAGAGCGGTCTTATTCCAAGGGTTTGGATCAGGTTCTTAATAATTATTCCCATCATTCTTCATAGCTCTCAATAGCAAAGAGAGGTGGGCAAGAGGAGCAAGTAAAGCCACAAAACAAGAGCAGAGACAAGTAGTAACCTCATTACGGTGTGAGAGGCACAAAGATGCTATGATGGGAACTGCTACAACCCAAGAGAAGCTATTTGATGGGTTATTGCACTGAATGTTAAAATGTCAACTTTGACTAAAAGTTAAAAGGCTGTAATTCACAAATACAGAGTGCCTTTACTTTAAATGGAGAGTGAAAGCATGGTACGCTAACAAGATCAAAGTAGTTTCTGATATCATCAACACACTTGTAGGGAAGCAGCCATTTATAAATGCAGAAATATTCTAATTGCAATGAGTTTAGCCTATTCTAAAATATTCCAAGGATGTTTATCTTACTTTTTACTGGACCATTAGCATGAAACAATAAACTTCTAGTCTTTGTGTCTTTGCTCATAGACTGTTGTACAAAAGGGATTCTGAGCATAGTTTCACAGAACTAACCAATATGCTTTTTCTTTTTTTTTTCCATTAACATCTATAGAAGCTGGGTAGAGCCCTGAACTGAATAGAAAACTGTATTTTACATACAGTATTAATACCTGTTTAATGATTATGCAAGACATAAACCAGAAAAATTTTATTTCCAGTTTTAAAAAATGGAGACTGTCATCTCAGGTATAATCCCAATGACTTCAGTAGTTTGCCCAAGGATGAATTTGGTCCCACCCTCCTTGCTCCCCTTCTTCTAGAATTCACTTATATAAACCTGATATTATATAAACTCCATATGCATTTATCTAGGGTGAGGTCAATACACAAGCACCGTGTTGAACAGTCAGTCCTTCAGCTCCTTTCAGCACCTTCCTCCAAGACAAACAACACACCCAGCCCCGGAGACGGGGAGCGACGGAGGCGCCGGCCGCGGAGGACGGGCGGGGGGAGCCGGCGAGTTCAGGACCGCGGACAGGGGCACGGCCCGGCCGGCGAGCGGCTGGCGGGGAAGGCACCGGGCGGGGAAGGCGGGCACCGGGCAGCGGGCCCCGGGCGGGGAAGGCCGGCACCGGCGCCGCGGAGCGAACCGGGCCCCGGGCCGGAGCGGGGGAACGGGCTTGTTGCACATCGGGCAGTGAAGGTACTAAGGGGCAGGGAAAGAGAGGAGAAGGAAATTACCCTAACCTGAGGAGATGCACAACGAGGTGAAGCCATCACTACCCAGAATACTGAATCCCGTGGCAATAAATTCAATCTATTATTTCGCCTCTCCTTCCCCTTTCAACAAAAAAAGGAAAAAAAAAATCGAGAAGAAAAATGAGGGGGAAAGAATAGGCTGAAACAGACCTCCTCAATCCATGACTATTTAATGAAGCCAAATGAGAGTTGTAGAGGTTGAGAACTGGCAGAGCAATGGCTGTCAAATACATTATGCCCAAAAGCTTTGAAAGATTCAACAAGAATCTCTTTCTGCAGAAAGAGAAGCTTACAGAGCCCATCAGCCGCGGGGAGAGGTTCCCTGGCGGCTGCCTGAGCCGCGGGGCACCCCAGCCCCGGGAAGCGCGCACACGCACACGCGGAGAAAACCGAAGCGCTGCCTGCAAACCTCTGCCCTCCCCAGGGACAGAAACTACCCCTGCTCCGGATCGGTGCGGAGGGAGGGAAGGGGAGAGGGCGCAGCCCACTGGAACCGAGGACTCGTCGTTATTACGGGAAACCACCGGAGTGGGAAAAGCCGGAGCGTGCAGGTTCCATCCCGGCGTCCGCGCTCGTGCAGCCGCCCCCTTCCCTCCCTCAGCCAGCAAAATACAACGCCCGCTCCCGCTGCAGCGGGCCCGGATCGTGCTGCGACTCGCCCCCCGCCCCACCGCGAGGAGACGGAGAAGGGGGGGAAGGGAGGAGCGGGAGAAGGGAGATTTTTCCGTGCGTGCCTTTGCATGGGAGGCGGCTCCGCGCCGGCGAGGTTCCCTCTGGGCAGCCCCTGCGCCCTTGACATGACAGCGGCGATCTGCCTCCTCTCCTCCTCGCTCAGCTGGCTCAGGTCCGCCTCCACCCCGTCCGGGACCAGGCGCTGCAAGGGGGCCGCGGGGCCGCCGCCATCCCCGGCTGCCGCCGCCCCTTCGGGGAAGGCGCCCAGCCCTTCGCCTCCTTCCAGGCTCGCCTCGTTGCCCATGGCCGCCGCGGCTCCCCGCTCGCCTCCACTCCCCTCGGGCGCGGACCGGGCGGGGGGGCGGCTCGCCGGCGCGCAGCCCCGCTCCCCAGCGGGCGGAGCGCCGGGCGCTCAGGGCTCCGCGGCCGCCACCACGGCCCCGCGCAGCGGCGGCGGCGGCGGCGGCAGCGGCAGCGGCAGCAGCAGCCTCGGGCCGGGCTCGCTGGCTGCCGCCGCGGCTGCCGGGGAAGTGCGGCGCCGCCAACCGCCCGCCGCGCCGCGCTCCGCCGCCCCGCGCAGCGCATGCTCCGGGCGGGCGGGCGGCTCCCCCCGCGCACGCCACCGCCCCGCCCCGCCCCGCGCACCGGCCCTTAAAGGCCCCGCGCACCCCCTCCGCCGCCCGCACCCCGCCGCGCCCCCGAGGAGAGCGGAGGGGTTGTGGCCGCGGCGGGGTCTGGGGCAGCCCTCCCGGCGGGGATCCGGCGCCCAGCCCCCGGGGTGCTGCCTGCCGTTCTCCTTCCCGCTGCGAATAAGGATGGGCTCGCAAGCAGCCAAAGCCTGGCGGAGCCTAGCTCGCCCAAAGCGCGAAGGAAGGCGCATCAGGGGTTCGTCCATCCAAGCAACCCCCTCAGAGCAGAGCCGACGATGCGGGGTCGTTCAGGGCGGCTGAGTTTTGAATGTCTCTGTGGATGGAGATTTCACAGCCTCTCTGGGCCCCTATCCCAGTATTCAATCACCCCCGTGATGACTGGCTCCAGTATGTCAACATCGCTCCGGGGTTGGTGAGCCCCAGACTGGACACAGTAGCGCAGTCTCACAAATGCTGAATATATTGAGAAGAATCTCCTTTAACCTGCTGGCCCCACCTGAGGTAGCATAGCCCAGCCAGCCGTTGGCAATTCTTCATCGCAGCGGTGTGCTGCTGAAACATGTTCACCTCCTCATCCGCCAGGACTTTTTTTGCAAAGCTACTTTTGAGCCAGCCGGTCCTTGTGCATGGAGTTATTCCCTCACAGATATAGGACTCTGCACTTGCCTTTGTTCAACTTCATGAGGATCCTGCCAGCCCATCCTCCTGCCCATCAGGGGCCCTGCAAGCAGCAGCCCTGCCTTTCAGTCTATCTACCGTTCTCTGAGCTGGCAACATTGGTTGGAGCCTTCAGTCTATCTACCATTCTCCAGGCCTCGCTGAGGGTGTATTCCCTGCCTTTGCCCACATCACTGAATTTTGTTGGTCAGAAAGGTACAATTAAGTAACGTGCCGCCAGCTGGACTTAAAACAACCAACTGCAACTCATTTGAGCCTGACAGTTCAGTCTGTTTTTCACCTACTAATCTCACTAATTTGGCTAGAAGGCCAATGGCATCTTGGCTTGTATCAGCAATAGTGTGGCCAGCAGGAGTAGGGAAGTGATCATGACCTGTACTCTGCACTGGTGAGGCCACACCTCAAATGCTGTGTTCAGTTTCGGGCCCCTCACTACAGGAAAGACGTTGCATTGCTGGAACATGTTGAGAGGAGAGCAACAAAGCTGGGGAGGGGTCTGGAGCACAAGTCTCACGAGGAGCAGCTGAGGGAACTGGGATTGTTCAATCTGGAAGAAAGGAGACTGAGGGGAGACCTTATCACTCTCTACAACTACCTGAAAGAAGGGTGTAGTGAGGTGGGTGTTGGTCTCTTCTCCCTGGTAATGGGAGATAGGACGAGGGGAAATGGCCTCAAGTTGCACCAGGGTAGGTTTAGGTTGGACATTAGGAAAAATTTCTTCACCAAAAGTGTTTTCAAGCATTAGAATGGGCTGCCCAGGGAAGCAGTCAAGTCCCCATCCCTGGAGGTATTTAAAAACCAGGTAGACAAGGTGCTTAGGGACACGGTTTAGTGGTGGGATGGCAGTGTTAGGTTAACGGTTGGACTTGATGATCTGAAAGGTCTTTTCCAACCTAAATGATTCTATGATTCTATAGTTGGTCTCACTAATTTGGCTGTAAGGATATTATAGTTGATTGCGCTGAAAGCCTGATGGAGTGTGATTTGCCTGGGGTAAACACATGCTGTCTGTTTCCAATAACCTTTCTGTCCTTTGTCTACTTGGACAGGGCTCACAGGAGGATTTGCTCCGTAACCTTCCCAGGAAGGGTACTAGCCACATTAGCCTAACCGTCTTGTAGTTCTCTTGTGGATCCCCTTTCTTGAAGACAGGTTCAGTGCTTGCCTTTTTCTGGTCATTAGGGAACTTTCCTAATGACCTTTTGAAGATGATAGAGCGACTTTGCAATAGGCTCAGCCAGCTCCTTCAGTACCCTTTGATCCACCCCATCTAGTCCCATGAAATTCTGCATACCCAACTGGTTTAAGTGCTCTCTAAGTCTGTCTTACCCTACTACAATTAGTACTACTACTTCACTCCCACATACTCTGGTGCTTGGCCCAGGGACCTGGGAGCCTAGAGGACAAATCTTACCCGTAAAAGCCATGGCAAAGAGCCACTGAGCACCTCGGCCTTTCTGTGTCCTTTGCCACTGGTTTTGCTGCCTCATTGATCAGGGGCCAAATTTTTCCCAAATCCTTCATAGAGTTCTTACTAAATTGTGGCTTTGAATATTCCAGTGTGTTTGTTTAACAGCTAGATCTTAATAAATATAAGTTGTTTCAGCTACAGGGATGTGACAGTGTTTGGTGCTCTCTCTTGTTTCCTTCTGAAGTACCATTACTATTTTTCTCCAGACACAGCTGTATGCAGATCAGCCCCCAAAATGACCTACATAAGGGTGCCATCCAAATATTTATAGTACTCTTGTATTGTAACAATCAGAGAACTTTTATTCCAGTACTGGTTCACAAAAAATTATGAAACTAGTAGCAGTTGGGGGCTTCCTACTTTTCCCTCCAGTGACTTTAAGTTATGCATCAAAGAACAGCTCAGCAGAGAACATGATAAAGCACAGAGGGAAAATCCTCTAAATGGAGTAGCATGACGTGAATGTAAGCGGACACCTATTCACATGGTGTTCTAGCTAAAGACATCAGAGGGGCCTGTGGAAGAGGTGACACACAACACAGTCACACCTGAACACAGGTGGATTCACTTGGCATGTGAAGGAAAGCTGCAAATTTCAGTTACAGGTTTTAGAGGGAGGCAAACACACATCCCTATTCATTTAGCACAGGTGAACATCACATACTTAGGTATGAATAGGCGTGCAAAGTGCTGCTACATGGAAGAAGGCAAATGCACAACAAAGACGGGGAAAATCAGTGAAAGCATTTGGTTTTCTGATACATACTAATGTAAGGATTCATATGCGCTTAAATATACACACATACTTAAATATTCTGTGGAGGGTAATATTCCTGTCCTTTAGCTGGGTAGTCTGGAAATTTATTAAGTTCCCAAACGCAATTTTTCTAAACAAACTACCCCACTGAGTTTCTTTATTCAAAGCCAAAATAAGAAACTAGAGCCTTTGACTCAGACCTACAAGTCATCTTACGTTTAAAAACAGATGGCGTGTGTCAGAGATAGATGCAGACAAAACAAGTGAGATCAAAACACATTAAATTCACCCAATAAAACAATTAAAACTGGGGAAATAGCAGCTTTCCTAGTGCTTACAGATCAAAACTATGTATACTGTTCGTATTTCACTGTTAGCATGTCCTGAGAGAAAGGATAGGAGGAAAGAGCCATATAATGCCTAAGGAAGTAAGCTGAGCCCAAATGGAGGCACAGGACGAGATATGACCTTTGGTGGGAAGTTCGCTATTGGCTTCACTGGAGCCAAGGATGTCACCTTAAAATGATTATGATTTCAAATATCTTAGGGATTTCTGTGGAAACTGGCTCTTCTCACAGTTCTGTGACAGTTACTTTTTTTTATGAAACAGCATGAAATCAGTAGTTCTCTGTCCCAGAAACCCCACCTCAAGCCTGTTTTCCCCACATCCCATTATTTCCACATCTGCCTCCCTGTGTACTTCACAGTCTGTCCAAAAGTGACACCAGCTCTCTCATTTTGGTGTTACCAATGAAACTCACAAACTAATGAGGCACAACATTCTGTTATAGCAAGGAAAGAAGAGTTATCAAATCAATCAGCCTTTTTCTCAAAAGTCATGATGTCTAACTTGCAAGAAACAGCTTGATGGTGTCAGGCTAAATACCCTTATTAAACAAAATGTATTTTCTTAATCACTAGCACTGAAAAATGTGATTAAAACCCTTCAGAGATAAAACAGTCTCTCAAAAAGTGCATGCAGATGAGAACTCTGCATGTAAATTTAGAGGCGGAGATATAGAAGCAAGTTGCCTTCCCTTAGAGAGCAGGTAATATAAAAAGGATATTCATGAAGAGAGGCAAATCAAACTACCTTTTGAGGGCTCGCTTACAGTTTTTGTAGAATTTTCATTGTATCTGTTTGAATCTAAAACAGATCAGCACAATCCAAACATTTGTGTGTTTTACAACGTTAAGTCCATGCATGGTATTGTTATCCCTGCAAAACAAAGGCACGGTGTATTTTAAGTGATGTAACTTCATTCAGACTAAGGGCTGTGGTGTACCAGTAACGCAGTACTTTCTTCTGGGCCTGACCGGTTTGGTGTGCAAACTGGATGCATCGGATCTCCCAAGGAGCCCGTCCAAGTTAGAGCTGAGTAGGCAGAAGCCTCACAAGGACACTAGTTCATCTTTTGCCACTGCTGAATCTGATCTGGAGCAAGTGAATCTCAGTTAAGTGTGTATCTTCAGCACTAAAATGAGTGCTTGTAGTTAATTTACTGATGAACAACACTGAAGACATCCAATCTTCTCATCAGTAGGCTACTTAGTGTAGACATACTCTTTACATTTTAAAGGGGAGAAAAAGCCATTTAGTGCATAGAATTTGGAGAAGTAATGCTAAGATCATCAGAAGAAAGGAAGAAGAGGTCAGTAACACCTTGGCATGAGCTGGCAAAATGGGAGGGAAAGGAAAACTCTTATATCTTAATAATATGCTTGGCATTATGCCCAGAAAAAAGTGAAGGAGGAAAAAGGTGCGTTAATCATTAACGATTAACAGAAACTGTACTGATCAGTACCACAAAGGAAGGTAAAGTTAAAGAGGAGCTAAAATTTGCATAAACATATTTATAACACTTTACACATTGATGATTTCATGTTCTAATTTGTACAGATACCTAGCTGTATGTTACGGTGCCCCTATCACATTTGCCTATCCCATTTCAGAGATACAGAGACCGTGGAGGGTACTTTGAGTTTAAAAGACATGGCTAAGATGCATCCCACAGTTTGGTCCATCTGCTATACAGAATGAGGAATGCCTTTTAATGACAGCTCTTTACAGACAGTTAACACAATACGTTTGATAAATATATTTAAATCTGTAAAAATATAGGAAAATATGGAATACCATCATGCAGTCAGTTGCACAACTATGCTTGCTGTTCTCTCTTCTTCACCATCTCAGAATGAAAGTGAGTGCACTGCACCAGAGTTTAAATGGGGGGGGGGGGAACACCAAAATCTATGTTGAATCCACATACTGAATAAAATTCATCCAATACAAGAAACCTGATTAAGTTTTTAAAGAATGAAATAAAAGCATATGAATCTGTTTTCTGGAAAAAATGTTGTGCAACACCTAGGAAGTAATAATTTCAAATATAACATAAGTTATGTCTATATAAGCACGCAAGCCAAAAGCACATGATGCTTTAAACTACACATTTGTATATGCACCAGTATGAGCTGCTGGTGCACTAATGTACTAGGCAGCTCACTGGTGCAGGTTGTATGAAATACCTATTAAGGAGTGGAAACAAATGCATGCACATGCTGCACTAAATGGCTGGATGCTCTAAAACAGGAGCACAGGAGAGTAAGGCTTCTTCTCTCACAAATATTAATTCTGTGTCAAAACTACTCTTATCTACAATACCAACCAGAGTTGGGCTGAGGACTGCACAGCAAACATTCTTCAAGATCATAATGAGTCTCTAGTCTCAACTGACTTACTAGTCACCAAAACAACCAGTAAACGATAACAAGTACCCCAATTCTTCAAGATCATAATGAGTCTCTAGTCTCAACTGACTTACTAGTCACCAAAACAACCAGTAAACGTTGATAACAAGTACCCCAAAGCACTGTGTATTGCTGTTCTATTGAAATACATAATACTGTCTCTACACAGAATTTTCTATTCCGTCACTTTTTACATGTAGGTTAAGAAACCATCAGAATAGTGAGTTACCCTCTTCCAAAGATCCTGCAAAGAACACCTACTTAAAGAAAAAGAAAAAAAAAATATGACTGAATATATCATAAAAACACCCAGGTAAGAGAAAACACCCTGGGCAGAATTATTTGCAGTAATCCAGAGTTCCTGAATATCTGGGGTTTTTTTAGGATACCATGCACTCTGACACAATACCATTAATGTTGCAGTATCCTATTTATTATTAAACAAATCACTTTTGAACAGCCACTGCAAATATTTTAGCCTCATTATCATCATTATCATTAGTCCAATCAAAACAGGATTGGTAGATGCACTTTATCTCAGTGAATAGCCAGAGCATAGACACCTGTCTAAGTTATCCTAGCAATCTCACAACCAGATTTGCTTGCTTAAACAAAACAAGAAGGTCTGCCAACTGCCTACAGCACGACGATGCTGATATGCTCACAATATGGACTCCCACAGTATAGATTAGTCACAATGTTTAAAATCTGATGTTTATTTGCAATCAGTGCTTCTAATACACAAATAGTGACTTGCATCTTAAACTGAAGAATGGGACAAAACAGCCCTTAATCTCAAAGCCTGCACCCTAAACCTTTTGCAACAACAGCAATATATAGTTTTGTCCTGTCATTCTCCAGTTGCTCTCTCTAAGCTGAGTTTATCCACCTGCAGCAGTTGAGTACAGCTAACAGAGGTGCAGACGTCATCACAAAGAGCTGTTTTTATTTGCTTGGATAGTGAAATAGGCATAGGTGGGATTACCATTCAAGAACAAAAGCAGCCAATTAGGAAGAACCTGAGGAAGTATTTGAACCATCACTAACATCAAATTATGATAGATTGCATTAGAATAAAGTAACTTCAGTTTATTCATCTGGGTTTGCATCGGGAAGCATAACAGCAAGATTCTCAGGATCTGTCTTTAAGGATTGTTATTGGTAAGGTAAGAGTGTTAAAAGTTTTAATTTAGTTTAAAAGCAGTTATCTCTTTCATGCCCAGAACACCATAGGTACTTAAACTGAACACTGCATAGCCTAAACAGAGGAAAGTCTTGTTAGTGAAGCACACATTTAGCTTATATGTTCAGGTCCTGCCTGTGCCACAGAGCACAGGCTTTCACTTAAGCACTATCTTATAATTTTTTTTTTTCCTTCTAAATTAGTAAATCCATGGGGGGAGAGGGGAGTGGATGTTGAGATTCATCAGGACTATCAAAAATAGCTCACTTGATTTACATGGATCTCTATAGAAAGCTTACTTGAAACAGGATTCTCAAGATGAAACCTGCCTTACTGTAAGTATCATATATAACTAAATATTGGCCAAGGCCACCATTTCCAAGGATAAGAGATTAAAGTTAAGCACCTGAGTCTTTCTTTAGGAACTCACATGTAGAATGATAAACAGGGATGTGGAGCACACCGTTCCAGTGGGTACTGCCTGTTGCTCTCCATGTATTGAGTGACGCATTGTAGACCATGTTAAATACACATTAGCTAGGTTTCTGGCATGAGCTATGAATTAGGTCTGTGGTAGAATTAAAGACAAAAAAAAAAAGTTTATCTTTGATCTATAAAGTCCTTCTTAGAAGGGGTTCTGAATACTGCTCATTTCATGTAAAATAAACAGCCTTTATCCCAGAAAGTATATCTATTCAGGACTAGGAAGGTTTACCCTTCTTTTCAGGTGTGTACTTAGAGGCTTTATACTCTTGACACTAGAAATAGCTCCTGGCTAATAAAGAAACATACAAAAGCAGAGCTACATCCCAAACGCCTTGATTTTCATTTTAGTCCAAAACCAATCTTAGAATGGGTGGGAAGGAACCTCTGGAGTTCACTTGGTCCAACTCCCCTCTCAAAACAAGGCCAACGTCAATTAGGTTGCTCAGAGACATTTTCAGTCAAAATGAGTATTTCCAAGGCTAGAGATTTCAGTCTGTCTGGACAACCTTATAACTAATCAGAATTTCTTTTGTTGCAACTTGCCTCAGTTACCTCTCATCCTTTCACTATGCACCTCAGGGATGAGTAAGGCTTTATTTTCCCTGTTTCCTCCTGTTAATAACTTGAAGATGGCCATAGGATTCACCCTGAGCCTTCTCTTCATAAGGCTGAACAAACCTATCTCTCTCAGCCTCTTCCCATATGTCAGGTGCTCCTGTCTCCTGGACAGTCTGGACAACCTCCAACTGGAATTGTCCCAGTTTGTCAATCTCTCTCTTATGCTGAGGAACCCGAACCTGGCCATAGCACTCCAGATGCAATATAACAAATGCTGAGTAGAAAGGAGTAATCAATTCCCTTAATCTCTTGGCTACGATCCTTTCGATACAGCCCAACGTACTGTTCACCATCTGAAATGCAGGACTTTGCACAAATCCTTCCTGAATTTCATGAGATTCATGTTGGCCCATTCCTCCAGCCTCACTAGGTCTCTCTGAATGGCAACTCTGCAACAATGTGCACACAAGAACACATTGACTTCATCTGCCAGTTTGCTATCACGCACAAATTTGATGAGGGTCTATTCCTTCTTCTCCTCCAGATCACTGATAAACATCTAAAACAGAGTAAGCCTCAGAACAGATCCCAGAAGAACTTCACTTGAGCTGACCTCCAGAGTACAAATCATTACCTAGTATCCTTTGAACCCAGTGATCCAGACAGTTTTTTCACCAATTTAGTGTTCCACCCATCTAAACAGTAAAGTCCCTACATTGATACAAGGATTCATAGGATGCCATGTTGAAAGCCTGGCTAAAATTAAGACTGAAGACCCCTACCACGGTTCTCCCCTCATCCACAGACTTAGGTTTTTTTAATTATAAAAGGCAATCAACTTGGCCAAAGCATAATTTACCTGCTGTACATCTATACTGGATATTTCTATTCACCACCTTCTCTTTCATTTGCCCAGAAATGGTTTACAAGAGGACTCACTCCATGATTTTTCCAGGAACCAAGGTGAGGCTGACATGCCCTTAGTTCATTGTTATAATTTTTGCCCTTTCTGAAGATGGTTGTGGCATTTTCCTTTCCCGTCATCAGGGAATTTCCCCAATCTCCACAACCTTTCAAGGACATCTGAGAGTGACCTCACTATGACATTGGCCAAATCTCTCAGTACTCACAGACACATCCCTTCTAGTCCCATGGATCTGTGTATATTGAGATTACTCAGGAGATCACTGACTTGCTCCTCTTCCACTATTTCGCTTACCTAACACCATCCCTACATACCCAAGCAATGTTTCCAAATTCCTCCTTCATAGCCTGCCCTCACTTCCTCTTCTATGAATGTTCATTTTGCACTGGACCCCAGTCAGGCTGTTTAACCAAGACTGACTCCTGATAAATCTATTAATTTTTGTGAGTACTTTTGTTTGGAGGAGACTGTCCTTAAAGATCTGCTAACACTCATGAGCTCCTTTGTCCTTCAGCACTGCTTGCCACCAGATTATACCTCCCAGTTCTCTGAATAAGATGCAGTCTACTTTCTTGAAATTCAGGATCTGTGTTCTGCTGCTTGCCTTCATCACTCCCTTCAGGATCTTGAGCTCTGCAATTTCATGGTCACTACAGCCAAGCCTGTCATTGTCAAGCTCTTCAAAGGTTGTGAGTAGCAATGTCCAGGAGAACATCACCTCCCATGCAGCATCTGTATTAAGAAGTTATACATGACTTCCTCCAGAAATTTCTGAGATTGCCTCTGGCCTGCTGTCCTGCCCTTTTGTCAGGTGTCAGGGAGGTTTAAGTCCCCTGTGAGAAGCGGAGTCTGTAATATACAGTCTTAGGTCAATTGTTTTAGGAAGGATGTCCATTTCTTCACCCAGATTTGCAGGGTCTGTAACACACTCCAACCACAATGTCACGCTTACTGGCCTCTCTTCTGACCCTGACATGCAAGCTCTCAACTACATTGTTGCCCATACCACAGAAGAGCTTCACACATTCAAGCTGCTCCTTTACATCAGCAGCAATCCCCTTTCTCTTCACCTCTACTTGTCTTTCTTAGAGACTTTCTTTCCATCCATCTCAGCACATCAGGCATATGAGTGACCCCACTAAATCTCAGACATTCCTGTGATCTCATGAAATCAGCATCTACTCCTACCCAAGCCTTTCCTCTTCATCAGCAGGATTGAGAATAAAACCCAGACTCCCATGCTGTTCACCCTTGCCTCCAGAGCTCTTTAGACACTCTTGCTTGCCTCAGGGTCTTCCTTGGCAGTGTCATTGGTGCCCATGGGGATGAGCATGCAGAGTGCATAAAGAGAGCAATACCTTTCTCTATTTATCATAGTTCTAATAGCACACAGGACATCATGTTGCTGAATAGTATTCAGTACTTTAAAATATAATATACCATGGGTTACACAATACTTATCACTGCTATACGCAGCTTTCATTAGAATTTTACAACTTGTGCAACAATACATTTGCACATGGTATAATCTCCATTTCAGAAAGAGAACTTCTCATACTAAAAATCTAGTGACTTCACAAAAGAAAGCATTTTTATAATTTTTTGACTATGTGCCAAAGTGAGTTTTATTATAATGAAATAAACTACTTTGCAATTCAGTATATTCCACAAACCCATGTTTACTATAGTCAGTACACTTTTCTAACTCTCTTACAGTACTGCTTTCTTTAGATAATTAAGCATGGTGCAGTGGCTTGTGTCATCAGGCAGTGTAGCAGTCCCTTTTTCCTCACCAAGTTGCTAAACCTAAAAGATGACCCCCGGCTTAGGAAACCAAGACTTTCTTCTGTTAGAGAGACTTTATTATACCTTGGGAAAACCTGTGGGTAGCCATTAGAAATTAATGACTGCATACCTTTGTGTAGGAGGCTTGCTTATCTGTCATATGGGGACACTGACACTTCTTACTCTAGCAGTGGTAATTAAAAACCTCAAATACTCTAGTAGTGAAGTCCATAAAAGTATCTCACAATTTTCTGTGATTCACAATTCACAAATTTACAAATTAATTCTACATTTCCTAATATACACATAGGTATTAATTTAGATGAGAAAACTGTATAAATCTGCTGGCACAAAGAAGCCACTAGCTGTTTATTCTTGGCTCATCGCTAGTCAAAACTGCTACCTCATAGATATTTTCGCTAAGTCCTAGTGAGTGTAAACATGCCTTCATTCTGGAATGCTGTTATACATAGTGCTGTATCAATATATCTCAATGCTTAAACTGATCAAATTACAAATTAAAACTAATCTGATGAAAGGAAAGGTGTAGTTGTTTTCTTTCCTAATGAAGCTTTTTTCTTCCGAATTTCTGTCCTGTCTCTACTGTAATGGTGTCTACTTCTGACCTTAGAAGACAATTAAGATTTTTCAAGTAAATATTTTCCATTCCTAGGTTGGGGTTGGGTTGTTTTTTTGTTTGTTTGTTTGTTTGTTTGTTTTATTTCAGGATACCTGAAATGCAAGGACATCTGGTTTGTAAGGATTTTTGGTTAACACTATTCAGCATACAAGAGAATGACAAGAACTAGGAAAAGTCATTAACTGAACATGCCAATACCAAAATTCTAATGAGCAGTAGGCAATGGAGACATTAAGGCAGCCCAGAATTCTAAGGTCACTGATAGATGGGCAGTTGAAGGAACCATTCCAACATATTCTTGAGGAGGTTCAACCAGAAATTTGTAATTCATAAGAATGAAGACAAGAATATCATGAGTGTGACGAGAAAAAACAAAGTTAATATGGAATATTTGAGGTGGACTGTGGCAAGTTGCAAAACATTATGGGATGTTTAAGGAAAGGATCAGTAACAGGGAAAGGGAAGGATCAAGGTTGAAGAGGAATAAAAATACAGGAAACTGAAAAGGAGGGGGAATAAAAATATGGCCAGTTGCATGTAAGCAGGCTGCCAGTCAGTGCTTTTGTCTGGCCAAACCCGGTGCTTCATCACCATAGTCTGAGATGCTATCTTGCTACACTCTATTCCTGACTACTTTTCTTTGTGAGTGTACTATTTTGTGTGCAAGACAATAGCTAACATCAAGATGGGCTCACTGTCAAATAAAACAGAAGGTACTAAGTTTGGATACCGGACTGTCTATAGATCTGGACCAGCTATGAGAGGCTTGTGTGAGAGCGTACGTGAGCGTGTTTCTGTGATATGCTAGAAATCTTTAAACCTCATTATCTGGCAAGTAAGAACAAGATCAAGCCCTTCTCTGTGTTTATATGAGCATTGGCTGTATGTATGCAGCACATATAAAGGCACGATCTTTACTCGTCTGTGTTAATCTGTTGACCATGTCTGTACTAAGGGAGTAATTGAGTGTGTGTGTGTGTACACCACACATTGGAACGGACTGCCCAGGGAAGTGGTTGAGTCCCCACCCCTGGAGGTATTTAAAAGATGGGTAGAGGAGGTGCTTAGGGGCATGGTTTAGTGGTGGGATGGCAGGGTTAGGGTAACGGTTGGACTTGATGATCTTAAAGGTCTTTTCCAACCTAAACAATTCTATGATTCAATGACGCATGCTTGTCCTCGCTACTGGGTGGACTCCAAACAGGGAACCACAGCAGCTTTAGCTGTCGTGGACTGGGAGGAAAACTCCCTTGGGTCCTGAAGTGCACTTCTCTAACAGTTTTTGCTCTCTATAAATAATAATTGACATTATCAGAGTCCTTATTAGCATTTTTCCACGAGGCAACTAGATTCTAGGATAGGATTTAACTGAATTTGGATGCCTACATTTAAGTACCTACATACAGACTCTACATGTGAGCAGTCTTCAGACTCCCATTGTAGATGGAGAAGAACCCGTCCATAAAACATAAAGGAGTCAGGTGAACAACAGATGGGATTCAGTTGCATAAAAATGTTATATGCTACTTATACTTCAGCTGCCAATGGAGAGACATAGAGATCTTTTATAAGATATAAAATTTCTTTTACAAATTCTCAATCATATCTGCCAGCCCTACTGTAAGGCCTATTAAATGGCATTACCTACCTGCCTGTTGGCACATGACTCAAGGGAGCAGGGCATTACCTCAGAAAGTTAATAAGCTTGGTGTATGCTTCCTTCAACTAAACGGGAGGACAGACAGACATCTTGCTTAAAATTTAGATGTCCCCATGCCTTCAGCTGAATCTCAGTTTAGGTGTCTTCTTGAAAGGTAAAGTTTATAAGCCATGCTCATAAATGCTCTCTTCTCTTACAGCACAAGCCCCTGGCTGATACATCCAGTGCAAATAGCACCTGCAGTTAAAATCAAGAACACATTCTAAGCTTCACAGAAAAGTCTTTGTAACAGCTTGAGGCATGGAGGGAAAGGACTAGGTGAACTGTTTCAAATACTACTTCTGAAAAATTATCAAGCCACTCATGGGCCAGGTGGGAGAAGCATAGTTTTACAGATTTGTTGGAACGTTTGCAGAATCACAGAACAACAGACTGGCTGAGGTTGAAGGGACCTCTGGACCATCTTGTCCAACTCCCCTGCTCAAGCAGGGCCACCTACAGCCAGTTGCCCAGGACCACGTACAGATGGCTTTTGAATACTTCCAAGGATGGAGACTCCACCGTGTTCCAGTAGTTCAGTGGAATACCATTAAAAAAAACTTGATGTTTTGCAATAATATAGCACCAAAGTCACAAGTGTCCCTATGATCTAATTCAGCTACAGGTTTTCCCAAAGCAGTAACAACAACAAAACAATACAGTCACTTTAGAGATCAGACTATAGAACAGCAGCAAGCACACTATGCATACAAATATCTCATTTCTCTACCAGCCTGACTGTTACATAAAGAATATCTAGCTAAAACCATAACTAACTCATAAAAACTGTTAAATTACTACTATAAACTAATCCAGTTTAAAATAAACCTCACTCATTTGGGCTTAACTATTTTTTCTGTTGCATCCCTTGATTTTAGCCTCTCGGATCAGCTCTCACCAGCTGAAATAGAATTTCCACTTAAACAGAACTCACTCATATAGAACAGAGATGCTTAGAGTTGTAGCAGATTTAGTGACATTTCTTAACAGTTCCTAGAGTCTTTTGGGCTAATTCACACAAAAAAGTTATGAGGATATGAAGACAGATGAATCTACAATTTCAGCTAAAACAAGCAAATATTCCCTCCCACACAGATCCTCTCCCCCCTTCCATTTCACCCCTCTTCCTCCCCTGCCCTGGAGTATCTACAAGCCATCATTCTGTCTATCTGTAACTCCCTTAACACCTGTACTACATTTACAAAAATGCAAGTGAAAATAATCAGTTATAACTCAGAAGGCACAGAAAGAAGAGAATCATCAGAGCACCAGAAGATTCCCCCAGGTTCTGGTGGAAGAGGTGGGCTATGACCTTACTGAGTTCTCAACTTTGCCCACTACCATAGCGTCTTTGACAGTCCTCTGATTGTAGAAAAGACTAAAACATTTTATCATTAAAAGAATGGATGTATGCAAAGGTTGAAAGAAAATCTGCACCTACAGGATCTATGCTAAATAAACTGATGTTCTCTCCTTTCCTTGACATTCTTCCTGTTGACCTAGAAAAGTGATTTTAAAATCTAAGATTCATCTTCGTAAAATACGATCTAGAAGCATTTTAGGCCTTCCAGTAGGATACTTTCTGAGTTTGCCTGAAGCACAAAACAGGTGGAAGAAGAGCCTTATAAATTTGTTTTCCTCTGTGTTAAAGAGGTAACTCTCTCCCAGTTATACTTACACACCAAGATTTCACAGATAAGTTCTAGTACAGCCATGTTTACTATTATCTGTTCATCCCAGACCTAAAAATTCACAAAATGAAATAAGATTCAGGAAATCTACAACACAGCCAAGATTCCATATTTGTTAAAGATATCTCCTTCCAGAAAGAACTCCAGAGCAGCAAGTCAAAGCTCTTAAGAGACCAAGCTTTAACAACTGCCAGTAGTCTCAGGTTTGAACTTACAGTTATTTCTGGATCTTAGCTTGCCATGATCCTGACTCAGTGCTTCCCTAAGGACTAGCTAAATTATTAAATTTTATTTTATTTTTTCAAATCCCTTCCCAGCTAAGTTCCTCCCTAACTCCTCAGCAGAAGTTCCTGACTCACTCACTTGCATTTGGTAAAGCTATGGATGTGCTGAATTATTCAGCTGATGATACAAATGTTTCCTCTGCTACCACGGGGATCACACAAATATAAGAGGACTACTACCTTGCCTTATTTCTTGCATTTTTGCCCTAATCTGCCTAGGGCATCAACTGAGCAGTTATCTATTCTCATTCTCAAATTTCCTATAGGCACCAAGGAAAACCATAGGAAGCCTGAGTAGAAAAAAAAGGGGGGAGGGGGGAAGTGATTTGCACAAAAAAAAGCAATAACTAAAAATTAGTATTCTTGCCAAAAACATTGTAGGCATAAGCATAAAATTTCCCTTACAGAGTCAACAGGCCAGTTCAATTCCAAACTTCTACTCTTGTCACTCAGCTGCTATTGATTATTATTTAAGAACTCTCATTTTATATTTGCATTTAAGAAAAATTTCCGTAAATTAGTAGCCTAAGGCTTCATGCCTTTTATAAATTTTGATCAAATCTGAATTTATTCTACGAATTTACTACTTAATTGACACAATGAATGGCAAATGAAATACTTCTTCACCAGATGTTTTCAAGATCCTAAAAATTTCTTGAGTTAGTAAATTCCTTCAGCAATGAGGCTCACAATACTTCCCAAAAGATGAAGATACCTTACTTGAAAGTATTTTAAGACCATTTTTCCTAAGTACATGAAACTTTATCAGTGCAAAGTAGTAGCATTTAGCAATATGACTAATTAGATAGCTCCCTTCTATGTATTCTTACAAAGGATATTACACAACAGTCAAGACTGCAATAATAGGGTTGGAGTAGTTATTTTTCTTCAGTTTTTATTCCCATCCTTGCTTGTCCTGATAATTACTCCTTCTTTCCCGTTCCCCATTCTCAAGTAAAACTTTGAAAGACAATTAATTCACTGTTCATGACCACTTCTGAGAAATATCATTCTCTCCGTAGTGTGAAGTTACATTTTAACTGGTTTTGTACAGCTAGTATTCATGATGCTCTAAAACCCCTCAACGAATGGTTGATCCCACTGTTAGGGAACACAGACAGAAAAAGGTAATCCACACAAGAAATAAAAATTTTAGCATAACCCTAAAAATGTAGTCTACATTTTGAAAATACTAAGAAAGTAATGTAGCTGATAATATCTCCTGTTGGGCCAGCAAAAAAGCCATACATGCAGTGTTTAATTGTAACTTAGTATCTACTATCTATCTATTTTATAAAGCAGTGAATTATGAGATTATGTTGTATAAGACTACAATGTCTTTTAATGTATTATATCCCGCTATGATGATAAAGAATATTGTGTTGCTTATCTTTTTTCTAGCATCTGATTTTTTATGTACCCATACAGACTTTTGATATTTTTCTAGGAATAAACAGCTCCCAATAATACACTAATTTTTACCTCTTTGCTAGAAGTATCTTTCTTAGCATAATTTAAATAAAGTTGGGATCACAAGTACTCTCACTTAGGAAATCCACTAAGGAAATTTAAAACAAAAGGTGAGTTAGTTGCTGCTAGTAGCTGTTCAGCTCCTGAGATTATTTTTCCTTTTTTTTTTTTAATTATAAATGGTGCTCACATTCACAATTCAATATGAAAAAGGTGCTCAACATGAAAGATTATAACTAATAAAAGAATTGCTTACCTTAAACTTCAGTTTTCCTTGCAATCTTGATTTTTTTTGTCTTCATATCTAGTGGCTCCAGGTAGCAGCAGAATGAGAATTGCCTGTGTCCCTGTGAATGTCCAGAGCAAAGAGGTTAGTCTGTGATATATTGGTCTCTCTAATCTCTTCATATCCTCCCTGGTGCAACTGAGCATTTTGTCTAGCTCTTAATACTGAACACAGATTGCAAAATCAGTGATTCCAACTCAGTGTGGCAGGAAGTAATTTGATTCCACATACTGTTTTATAACATAACTGTTTTATATAAGGTTTAGCCTATTCGAGATGTATTTTACAAAGGAAACTATTATTATCAGGGCAGGAATACGCTGTAGTGTTACCTTTGCCTCTGTCCTTGACTATTTTATTATGCAATGTTTCAAACAATCCTTTTTATTTTAATTTAGAGAACTATCAGTAATATACTTAATGCAGTTACAGGCAGCACGTGAACAAAAAAGATTTAGAACATATCTGGCCCTGATCCAAACCCCTTTTGCCACGTGCCCTGCTCTCACACACACAAACCCAGCTCTGGACAGCTGCCAGTGCATGCTTACCTTTCCTGCTGTATGAGCTGTTGTCTAACGCTCTCTTATAACTGATAACCACTGTTCCTCCAGCAAGCTAAGGGAATGAGCTGGGGAAGGGGGGGGAGGTGGGATTTCTCATTTAGTTAGCAACATATATTTGTGGACTGTTTTTATCAGTGTCATAGATATAAAAAAAATTAATGGCTCTACAACTAGCAAAATAAGTTTGTTTTCTTCACAATAACTTCCCCAAATTATTTGCCAACTTCTTTAAACTCTTAAATTAATTGAAGGGGAAAAGCTTTTTAATATTCACAGTCTAATAATTTTTACCCACTTTGGGTTTTTTCCCCTCAATTCTTAGTTAACAGAATTGAAAAGAACAAACTCAAACCGTAGCTGGAATGAGCTGACCTGGCATGATTGCTTGTGATAGACCAAAGCAGATTACATCACATAAGGATTATAGATTAAGATTACTGTGCTGATTGTGCGAATGACTACCAGGAGTCCAGACCTTTTTTTTTTTTTCTCTTTACTGTAACTTTAGCTTTTGGGTGGGCTTATTCAGTGTGTTTTCACATGTATAATTTGGTCTCTGCATTTGTGAAGCCATGTTTCAAGTGGAATGAAATTTAGTGTGACAGTTGGTTTTTTATTTCTACCAACTGCCCCCATACAAATCCGAAATAGGCATTACACATTCTAGACAGGTCTTAAGAAGCTCCTATAGACAGAAAAACAGATAGTGCTGGAATGACAGTCCCAAAGCTGAGATTCAAATGAGGTGGCTTCTGTTTCCACTGCAACAAGAAACTGTCTGCATGACCAGTACCTAATCCTGTAGAGACAGATATCCTATTGCTGAAATACCTTTAAAGTCTGACCCTGCTTTAGCCTATTGCTGAAATACCTTTAAAGTCTGACCCTGCTTTAGAGTATACCCATATATACACAAATATATGTACACCTATAGAAAACAAAAACTTGCACTACACACGTGCAAGCAATTTATCTCTTAAAATATGAAAAGAATTTAAATATTGTGAAAATGCCTATAAAAATTTACAGTATTTTCCCTGATCACACAATCACATGGTTGAGGCTTATCTTAGACTGCTACAATGTAAAGATACTTACTTTTGTTTTGTTTTAACTCTGATAGTGACCTTTCAATGTAATCCACAAATGCAAACTAAATAATGCTAAAACTTATATACATTGGGCAAGGGAGATGTCCTTGCTCTCTGCAAGCAACAGATCTTCCAAATCATTCACACTGAACTCATTAGCAATGTCACATTTTAACACAGTTCAGCAGCTGAGTAATAGTTTGAAGAAAGTTTCTGATAGCCCATCATTATACAAGCCAGATAATTGATTAGTTGTCTCCATTGACTGAAGCCATCAACTTTGAATTGGAAAGCTGAAACTTCAGGTGACGTATTTTCACCTCAACAGACTCCTGACCAGTTTCTTAAGTTTATGTTGAAACTCATAACTTCAGATTGGTTTTCAGGATTTGCTGGTTTCCTGTCTCTGGAGTTTGTAGAAGTGTTTTTATGCATTTTCCTGGACTCAGGTCTGGATCAATACTACAGCACAAGGGAAATGGCTGCCACCCTGACACATCCAGATTCGTTGTGGTTAGCTATCAAGTCTGTCACACTTTGCAGAGTCAAAGCAATTTTCTTCAGGTCTGTATCTTCACTGCAATGGCTGTAACAGGGCACTAAGACAAGTGGGGAAAAAACCCCCAAATTATGAAATCAAGAGCAGCAAAAACAAGTTTCTGGCTTCAGCTCAGAACTTTTGTTAAAAAATTTCACTTCTCCTTCTATTGTATGGGCACATTAGAAATGTGCTATTCAGAAATCGTGTTAAATTTGCAAATACAATGTATCCAGTATCTTCAATGTCCTGAAGACTTTGTGCTAGCATACATTCTGTGTAACTTGTGTCCAAGACGTTCAACTTCAAAATTAACACCTGTCCATTAAAACATAAAGGAGAGCATGTCAAAACAGAAAATGCTGAATTCTCTTACTATCAAGTTTATTGTGACACTTGAGTAAATCACACTCATAGCTGTATTATCACTGTATACTTTTCAGACTATTCTAAAAGGTCAGCTTCTCCCCCAGCACCTTATTGACCCTTATTTTGCTTATTTTTTTTTTTTTTAAAGGAATTGCTTCATTTCCTTTTAATGCCATACCTACTTGCATCAGGTGTCCGTGCCCAGGCGCTGGACGTGGGGACTGCAGGGCGGCCCCTGTGAGGAGAGGCCAGGGCTGCCCCATGTGAGACATGGACGGTTCCAGACAGATCCAAACCACCCGCCCCAGGGCATGGTTGAGCGCTATGGCCAAGATGGCAGCACCTCAGGGAAAACTTGGTTAGCAACGGGCAGAAACCACCACACAGGCAGAGGAAGGGTGAACAGAAAAAGTGAGAAACAGCAGAGGGAACACTGAGATCAGAGATGGTGGCAGGGAAGGAGGCACTCCACGTGCCAGAGAGGGACTTCCCTGCAGCCCATGGAGAGGACCGTGCCAGAGCAGATTTCCATGCTGCAGCCTATGGAGGACCCAACCCTGGAGCAGGTGAATATTCCCTGAAGGAACAGCAGCCCCTGAGAAGGACCGATACCAGAGCAGGCTCCTGACAGGAACCGCAGCTGGTGCTGCCATACCTGCTCCCGCATTGCAGCGAGCTTCTCCTGAGGGGCAGCAGCCTGTGGAGAGGACCCATGCCGGAGCAAAGTGCGAGGAGGAAAGAGCAGCAGAGAGGAGCTGTTACGGACTGGCCACAACCCCCCATTCCCCATCCTCCTGCACCTCTCAGTGTGGGGGAGGTAGAAGAGTCAGAATGAAGGAATGAAGTTTGAGGAAAAAAGGTGGGGGGTGGTGTTTTCATTCTGTTCTTTGTTTCTTACCATTCAACTTGATTTTAATTGGCAATAAATTAAATTAATCTAGTCTGTTTTGACTGTGATGGTAACTGGTACGTGATATCTCTGTCTTTATCTTGACACACAAGATTTTTTATTTTCTCCCCTGTCTTGTTGAGGAGGGGGAAGAAAGTGGCTGGATGGGTGTCTGGCAGCCAGCTCAGATCAACCCACCGCAGTACTCCACTGATATCTATTTGTTAGTTGCAGGATAAAAAAATTAATGGAACCAGTCAGATTTCACACATTTGGTGTGACATACCACTTGAAAACTAACAAAAATGTAATTATTTTAAATTATTTTATAGGCATGTTTTGTTCAGATAAATGATAACACTAACATTCATACTTCTAAACTTCTAAACTTTTACTACTTTTTACAGCACATAAATATATGTTTCAGTCTTCATTGTATGTCAGTTAATGTTTATCTAGAAATTTACTGTGGAAGCCAAACTGTAAACATCCAAGGTAAGACTTGCATCTGAAATACTTGTATTAAAAATAGGTCTCTATGTTCACACAATTAATTTAGCCTTCTGGACTAATGAAAAGATATTTTGCACCACTTACAGTTAACTTGTGGGATGCACAATAAATATTACTGAATAAAAAGCTTCCTGGCCCTGATGCCTATTGGCACATGAGGGCTCATGTCCACACATGTAAACTCTTCTCTATTCCAAAACTAGGTGGCCATCCCATACTACTTACTGTGAGCCGTCCATGGCTGTGAGGTTGGGGGAGTGCCAGGCTGTTTATTTTATAATTATACATATAATAGCTTTCATCTGTACTATCTATGACGAAAGCAAATAGGAAGATCTTTCAGGTATCTGGCACCTGAATACAAGATTTCTGTTACTGGTGGAAACATGAGCAGAAATTTTGTGTATGCAAATGTTGTTCCGCGTTATCTTCAGTGTTTGTCCTAACCTTCCTGCAAAGTAATCTGTCTGGATACAGACAGGGAGAGAATACAACGTTAGAGGCAACGGCTACATTTCTGCCTCCACATTTTAGAAACATCCTTTCCAATCCAAAATAACTATTGCTTCACCCTCACAAGGAATAGCGATTACTTTGCTTTCTCCTTGCACTTCAGTTAAAGAAAATCTCAGTAGCCAACTTCATTTTTACCTCCTGTATGTTCCTTCATGTGGCATTTTCCCATTCTTGTGTACTAGAGTGATCTTACTGTGTTTTGTGAAGACGTTTTTTTCTGAACAAGTAGGGGGTCACTTGGCAGAAACAGCCTTCTAGAATCAGCTTTAATGTTTTACTATTGGCTCTGATAAACCTGTTGGATTACTTCTGCAGAAGACTGCATAGGACAGATATAAAGTCTGTTTTGCAGGTCTCTAAGTAACAGAGGCTATTGTTAATTTTAGTTGTATGCATAAAAGCATAACAAATACCTCTTTCCACTAATGAGTACCTCTCCTGAAAAATGTACCTTTTCCATCATGTTCCAAATATCTTATTTAAAAAAAAAAATTTAAAAAAATCAATATTCATTGATAATTTCTTCCAAAGATATCTCAGCTAAGAATGTAGCTGTAACATTTAAAGTGTGGTATCTCCTTGCCAACATACGAAGTGTAAAGCTAGTTGAAATGTTTCAGAATTTTGATGATCAGAACATGTGAAATAAAATTTCACACTTCAACCACTTTAATATTTTTAAGTGTTATATATCTTTAATCTAAATACCAATTTTCCATTTTTATTCTTTGTTCAGCAAGACTTAATCACAAACATCCATTGAAGCTAGAAAGCGTAGTGAATGAAATTGTTATCCTATTGAAGTTGAGTTTTTTTGTCATTAACCTGTGTGCATCCAGGATTTTTTCCATTGCCTCCTCATATTCATTTATCCTTCCTTCTGCTTATTTAGTGTAGGAAGTATGTAATCTACGTAAGCATAGTACACAAGTGATTAGTCTAAACTTTGAAGAACTTTGGCCAAAAAAAAAGTCATTGTAGTTTATACTTTTCTAATTTGTTATTTCTATACCTCAAGCACCCATTCAGCCTATAAACATGACTTTGGTAAATAATTCAGAATTATAAAGAGATTAATATTTATTTTTAAACATCCATCTGTAGTTTTTTTCTTACAATATGTCTCAACACTAGAACTTAAAAATCAGAAAAATGTCAACCGATGTTGCTGTATATTTGAATGGTGCACTTACTTGCATACCATGTATCCCTAAATGGTTCCTAATTAACTGTAAAAATAGAAAACACAGACGCTATATGCACTAGCAAAATAAGGCTGATTAAACACATTCATATCTCAAGCGCTGAACCTCTTAACAGTTAATTGGATTGACATCTTCCCAAAAGAGATGCGCCAGCAGGTGGCTTTTGAATTTCATAGAAGTCTACAACTGCAAATCATTGATCAGTGGCAGATCCCACTGACTCTCTTTAGTTCTGGATCAAGAGTTACACCGTATGAACATGATCATGACTTGTGAGCCATGGCATACTACCCAGTGTCCATGGACTTTTCCCAGGTACTCAATTTATGGAAGGAGTTATAATTTATACAGTGATAAACCATCAGATAATTCTGGTACAGAAGAAACTACTATTATTCCTCAGAGACACCCAGGGGTCTGTTCAGCAGCCTTATAGCCTCAACTCTAAAGGAAATCACACAATTTGCAGGAACCGGTTACGAGGTAACTTCCACCATAGATTACACATTGATGCCAATAGGACTGCACCAGAAGAAATGAAGCATGAATTGTGAAGTACATTTACACTCAGCCAGAATCCTATTTCCTCCCCTCAAGCCTGAAGGTGGAACTTTGCTTTTTATATCTGTTATAAATCATGTTTCTTTCTATTGCCTGCAAGCTTGCTAGACATTTCCAGAGGCATAAACATAATCAAACCAAGACAACTGCTCGTGCTGTTAGTACAAATGCTTTTCCTTTCTCCAAACATTTTAACTCTTTGTTGACAATCTGTTAAAAAAAGTCCCCTTTTCTCGCTTCACGAAAGTAAGAATATATTTATGATTTATTGTAATACAGCTTTGATTGAAGTTTTCCTGTAATGGAAAAACTTTTCTGTAAATGCAATTTATTTACTTGCTCCTAATACTTTAGGCAAGTTCTTTTGCCACGGGCTGTCAAATTCACTTATCCTTTCTGTAAAAGTATATAGTGGATTAATTTCAGTCAGGATCAGCTCCATTTCTTGCATGGCTCTCTCATTTCTACTATACTATCAGAAGCAAGAAATCAAAGGGGTTTTTTGGCCCAAACTGGGGCATGATTCAGAGATTCATCTGGCAGATTCTGGAAAAAATATATTACTTTCTCTAGCTGTAGAGATAGAATGTTCCCAAACTCAGTACTGTTAATTGTCTTGTAGTTATAAATGACAAGAAAAGTAATTCCATTTCTAGGGCTGTGTGGTCATCTGCAAGAACAGTATGTTCAGTTCTTTAACAGTGAGGAAAGAACTTAAATAATGACAAACTTAAAAAAAAAAAAAAAAGAAAAAAAAAAAAAAAAAAAAGAAAGAAAAAAAAAGAAAGAAAGAAAGAAAAAAAAACCACATTCCTTAGAGCTTTACCCTTAATAAAAGAGCATAGGTTTGATTGGGTATGAAAAATTCCCTGGTTCAGAAGATTTTTTTTTGTTTACTTGTTTGTTTTTAAGTCCACTTTTATATACACTTTGCCGTGTTTTTCAACCTTTCATCCAACTGAATTGTAATTAGTGAAAATATTGCTTATAGTTATACAGGTTTCTAAAAAGACATCTAATGTACTCCTGTTTTTATAAGAGCATCAATACTACAAAATGAACAATGTTACAGTGTAAATGAGAGAAAATGAAGTCTGCAAGGAGCATCAAGAGGAGAAAATATATTTAAAAAGCATATTTAACCTGTCTATTCCAAAATCCATTTAAAGGTCATAAGTATTTAGCTTCTGTAATCTAATGAAGCAAGTGTAAAATGCAGACAGAAGGAAAATTTCATAAAGAACAGGATGGGCTTTTTACCTTAATAAAGAGTTTTTTCTTGTAGCTACTTTCCAGCTGTAATTAATTATTTACCTTGTCCTTCACAGTGCGGGAAAAACAACCCCTTGCCATTTTCATTATCTAAAGAAATTACTGAGGTGACACAGTTACCTTGTGCCAGGGCTTCTCTTTCCCTAAGGAAGCCAATATTGCCATACTTACTTTTCCCCCAAGCAGTGTTTTATAGCAGGGCACAGAAATGCTAACTGCAGACACAGGTCATGACAGCTGCATGAGATAGAAAGTTCATGCAGAAGTTTTTACTGAAACTATTTCTTTATGTAAGTTTACAGAGTTAAGGTATTGCATACAGTCAATGGGCAGTTATGCTAAGTTTCTTGAGAAAACTTTCTAAATGGTTCTATTGCTTATTCATGGCCAGCCAAATGTTTTAACTTAATGTACAGAGAAAACTCCATAAGCATACAGGTGTCAACTTCAGTCACAAAACAGTTTTAATACTGCAGATAAAGTAATTTTTACACCATGCAAACAGCCCAAACAACAATTGATGCAATCTAAAAAAAACCTAATGTAGGAGTTGCTTTCTTCCTAGACCTGATCCTATTAGTTTATGATAATTCATGGAACAAGAACAGCGGAACATTAGCCTGCTTTACCTAGAAACAGTCTCTTCTCTCTGAAAACTCTCAGGGGAATAGGTTAATCTATTGTGCTATACACTGGAGCCCTTGGGGGAAAAAAAACCCAGACAAAACCACCAAGACAAAAAGAGGCTCAGTAAGTCATACATACTATAATTCATGTATTTCCTCAGGAACCTTTCTTTCTATTTGAAGTCCTGAATTATCTGTGCTCTTCTGATAAAATTCATCTGAATAAGGTTCTTGTAATTCAATAAATTACTTAAAAAGGAGTGAGTTCAGCTGGCTTTTCATTTGTTGATTAGCCAGTTGCTGGTTGATGCCCGGTCAGGCAGCGTCCCCAGGCAGCTGGTACTGAGAAACAACTGGAGTTAAACCCAACAGAACATTCAGAGAAGGAAAAAAGGATTTTTTTGGTTGAAGTCCACCTTAACAAATACATTTTTGCTTCTGTTTTACCATCCACGTTGTTGTCCACTATTTTGTTAACCTCTATTTATTTCAGTAATCCAGATCAGGTATGCTTTGTTTGAACAGACTTAGCTTACATGGAAGCTCACATTTATGCATCTCTAAACCTTTATCATATTGTTTTATGATGATGATATACAGAAAACCTCAATTGTAATGTTTTTATTTTTCATACAAAAAAATCCATGTTCAGCAACATCCAATACTGTTCTTATACTTGAGATGTTGGTTAAAAGAGGATTTGAAATGCCTTAGATAATACAAGGGGAAAAAAGAAATGTCAAGTCTTCAGAAAAAGATGCAAAGTTTATTTTAAGATTCTGTGCAGAGAAACTGATGTGGTATTTAAGGAGCAGAAATCAACAACCAGCAAATTATGTGATTCTGGTTGAAATGGCTTGGCTTCAGATTGAAAGCACTGCCTTTGCTTTTAAGGCCGCAATATGCACCTACAACATGGTGACCCACTTAGTGGATGAAGGAAAGGATGTGGATATTTTTTACCTGGACTTCAGTAAAGCCTTTGACACTGTTTCCCACAGCATTATCCTGGAGAAAATGGCTACTCATGGCTTGGATGGGCGTACTCTTCACAGGGTAAAAAACTGGCTGGATGGCCGGACACAAAGGGTGGCGGTGAATAGATTTAAATCCAGTTGGTGGCTGGTCACAAGCAGTGCTCCCTAGGACTCAGTTCTGGGGCCAGTTCCATTTAATATCTTTATTAATGATCTGGATGAGGGGATTGAGTGTGCCCTGAGTAAGTCTACAGATGGCACCAAGTTGGGTGGGAGTGTAGATCTGCTTGAGGTTAGGAAGGCTCTACAGAGGGATCTGGACAGGCTGGGTCGATGGGCTGGGGCCAATTGTATGAGGTTCAACAAGGCTCAGTGCCAGGTCCTGCACTTGGGTCACAACAACCCCATGCAATGCTACAGGCTTGGGGATGAGTGGCAGGAAAGCTGCTTGGCATTGAGAGGTCTGGGGGTGCTGTTTGACAGCTGACTGAATATGAGCCAGCAGTGTGCCCATGTGGCCAAGAGGGCCAACAATGTCCTGGCTTGTATAAGGAATAGTGTGGCCAGCAGGAATAGGGAAGTGATCGTACCCCTGTACTCGGCACTGGCGAGGCCGCATCTCAAATACTGTGTTCAGTTTTGGGCCCCTCACTGCAAGAGAGATTGAGGTGCTGGAGTGCGTCCAGAGAAGGGCAACGAAGCTCGTGAGGAGTCTAAAGAACAAGTCTTATGAGGAGGGGCTGAGGGAACTGGGGTTGTTCAGCCTGGAGAAGAGGAGGCTGAGAGGAGGAGACCTTAATGCTCTCTACAACTACATGAAAGTAGGTTGTAATGAGGTGGGTGTTGGTCTCTTCTCCCAAGTAACAAGTGATAGGATAAGAGGAAATGGCCTCAGGTTGCACCAGGGGAGGTTTAGAATGGATATTAGGAAAAATTTCTTTACCAAAAGGGTTCTCAAGCATTGGGATAGGCTACCCAGAAAGGTGGTGGAGACCCCATCCCTGCAGGTATTTAAAAGATGGGTAGATGAGGTGCTCGGGGACATGGTTTAGTGGTGGGATGGCAGTGTTAGGTTAACGGTTGGACTTGATGATCTTAAAGGTCTTTTCCAACCTAAACAGTTCTATGATTCTTTCAAGGCTAGTTTGCATGTATATGGTATTACAAAATAAAAGATTGCTATGGTAGTGATTTAATGCTGCTACTATGAAGCAGTCAGATTCTCAAGAATTGTCAGAGCTAAGCTAAAGTTAATTCTAAAGCCTAAGCATCACAACATTTAACTTTTGAGAAAGGTTTTGGGGTTTTTCCCCTTGCTTCATTTTTTCTTTTGTTTTTCTTTTCCAATCAATCACATAGAAGAGAATAGTTAAAGTGTATTGAACAAGAGAATCAAAGGAGATTTCCCTTCAGTTATGTTCAGCTGGCTACTTTTAACGGAAAATTAGTAGATATTCCTTTTATTCATAGATTACCAGGGGCCATATCTTCTATAGCACATGGACACCTGCTTATGTCAATAGGCAGGAGTTAAATTTTCCAAGACGTAGCAAGTTAGATGCCTAACTACTACTGATTTCAGCCCACTAACCAGGCTAGCCCCTAGAGAGTAGCAAAAAAAAGGGGGAATGTATCAAAGACTTTTCTTTAATCCTAGAATTAAGAAGAGAAGATGACCACCAGCATAAGCACACAGAAAGATATTCTGGTTGTCTCATTTTAGGTTCTATGGTGGTGAATCCCACCCTGCTCTTTTCTCCTGGACTGCTTTACGATCTCAGAAACTCCCATCAGATCTTGGCCTTGGTGTAAGGAGTTGCACAATTAGGTGACACTGTCTGTACCAGGAACTCCAGCATGTCTGAGGTGGGGAGTGAGAACAGGAGCAAGGAGCAATTGGTTATCCCCTTATAGCTTCAGAACTTTCCTTATCTGAATTGTAGCCCAAGTGGCGCGATACCATCATTACTGGAATTCTAGTGATTACTGACTTGGATTGTGGCCCAGAAAGAAATTTACTGATGACTAAAGAAAATCATGTCATGACTCCATAGAACAGCAATCCTAAGTGAGGCCCTTTGATCTCTCCTGGACTGCAGTGGACTGCAGTGGGCTGCAAGCAGCATCTCCCTCTGAGTCAGATGCCTCCCAGAGCTAGGAAACATCTTAAGTTTGCTAAAATTGGAGGTCTATCACCAAAGACCAGCAGTGGAGCCTGGGCTGAAACCTTTCACTCCTTGAGGCTCATGTCTGTTGACAAATGCCAAGACATTCAATGTGACTATTTCACTGAACTCAAGGGGAATTTTTAACAGGTATGCCTTTTATATATATATATATGTGTATATGTGTATATATATATAATAATTTCTGTGTGTATGCATGTGTGAATCAATTTAAGTAGTCTGTAGTTGTATGATTTAATTACAAAGTGAGCCTTATACTGCTGCTAGGTATATATGTATTATCCATAGGCATAAACCATTGACCAAGTCTGACACTAAGATTGGACCTAGCCAAACCTAGGCTCCTCTCTGAAAAGCAGTTTAGAAAGCAAAAGGGTCTATACTGAACCTCATGACTCAACGGGAGGGTCCTCCTTATCCATCTTCTCTGTCCATGATCTCTCTGTGAATCAATTTTCCTTTGTGTACTTCTTCCATGCAATAGAGTGAACCTTGCCATATTCGAATCTTTAACTAAGTCACTGTTCTGATTAATTTTGTTAAATCACTTTGTTAATAGACTGATGATTGAGTGCTATTAAAATATCACAGTCAAATCCTGTGATTGCCATAAATAAATTCTAAACTGCTACTAAATCAAATTGTGTAAAGTCACTCATTTGCGCCAGGTTCCCAACATGAGATCTTTCCTACAGGTCATTAGTTTCTACCTCAGTACACAAATAAAGCCTTACAGGCGTTCTCTTTTAGATTTCTTCCATATGTTTTACTGTCAGGAAGAAAGAAAGCAAAGTTACGCTCTAAGTTTGCCTTTCATCTATCAAATCGTTTTACCATTCCAGTACCTTTTTGCACCTTTAAATGTTCATACAAATGGTGGTTATCATTATATACTGATGTAAAAGTAAATGAGAAAGAATGCATTTATCATCTAGATTAACCTCAACTTTCCACTGATAAGAGACTGCATTTTAATTTTCCATAAATTTGGGTGCATCTTACCCATCTGGATATCAGTTAAGTACCTGAGACAGTGCCACACTGGTGAAAACTGG
>JAKFQP010001072.1:6136-16802 GCA_023375905.1 Nycticorax nycticorax | reverse complement strand
GATTCTATGATTCTATGATTCTATGATTCTATGATTCTATGATTCTATGATTCTATGAATGCTTCAGGCTGGAGGAGACCCTGCTTCCGTGACGTCCACTGCCTAAAGACACGCTGCACGAGTAACAGCCTCTGCGCGCCTCCTGTGCCGGGCGCCTGCTGCTTTAATTTCTGTCCTTCTTGCTCTTGGACTGGAAGTGACAGGGAGCAGATCTTCCCCCACTCATCCTTGAGCCTTTGCCACCTCTGTCACGTCCCGTCCCCCCCCCGTCCTCCCCCCCGTTGCCTCTTCCCAACCGAGGCCGCGCTCCGCTCACTCATTTCCCACGGCAGGCGCGGCGCCGGGGCTGCAGCAGTATTTCAGACACACAGCTCTGCCCTGGCCTTGTTTTCTGGTCCTTGCTGGGGAATTTCTAATATCTCGTTTGTTGTTTGGAACTGCTGATTGCTGAATTGTGTTGTCGTGACACTATCGCAACGGTGACAGCTTGCTCCTGAGAGATAATTGTTAGCCGCCAGCCTCTCATTTTCCCCCTGAAGCGTTCGTTCAGTTTTTCCCTGAAGTGCATTGCTCTGTGTTTATCTAAACTGCTTTTTTTTTTTTTAATCTGTTGTTTTATTGTTCAGTGACTCAGTCTTATCACGGTTTTCTGCAGGTTTTTGCAGCTGGTCCTCCTGTTCCCGGAGTAATTTATTACCATCAGGCACTTGGTTGCCTTGCTGTGTCCCCCTTCCTTTCCCAGCCAAAATTCGTTGAGAAGCAGAAATCCCAGTGCAGATTCCTGCAGGGCTTCACCGTGGGGGGTAGCCATGCACCTTTATTTTATGATTCAATTATCCAGTGGTGTGTGGACGTTTGCTCTCATTTCATGGCTGTCTATTTGATGACCTTCGGTGGGGGCCTTGCTCAGAGCCCTGGTGGACTCTGTCACCCGGATCTGCCCCAGCCAGAATCCCTTCCAGCCCTTGGAGGACCTGCAATACGTTTGGGACCCTTGTCTGCAGTTAGCAGAGCCATGGTGTCCCTTTCCCATATGGTGTACTTATCCATGTGCCTATGGATTCAGCCTTTTATTGCGTTTTCCGTAACCTTTTCCCACACAGAGACCACATCCACAGCTGTGCAGGTCCTTTGATCCCGCCAGAAAGCCTGCTAAGGTGCCCCGTGTGGCCCTGTAGACCTTGTCCTTGCAGGGGGCACTTGGCCACGGGCCATCTGGTAACAGATGATAGGACGAGGGGGAATGGTTTGAAGCTGCGCCAGGGCAGGTTTAGGTTAGATATTAGGAAAAACTTCTTCACTGAAAGGGTTGTCAGGCTCTGGAATGGGCTGCCCAGGGAGGTGGTAGAGTCCCCTTCCTTGGAGGTATTTAAAAGAAGGATAGATGAGGTGCTTAGGGATATGGTTTAGTGGTGGGATGGCAGGGTTAGGTTAAAGGTTGGACTCGATGATCTTAAAGGTCTTTTCCAACCAAAGTGATTCTATGATTCTATGATTCTAAGATGGGGAACCTCCCTCCCTCTCGCTGTGGTGCTGCCCGTCTCCTCGTGCTTAATGGGACGGGTGGGTGGCTGGGTGCATCCTCATTTGCTCCATCCAACTGATCTGCCCTGTGCAACCTGTCTCCAAGGTCTGGGATGAGATTGTTTTGGATGCGTCTCCCCCGTGGCCAGCTGCTGGGTAACTGCTTTAGGGTGCGCTGGGCGCCTCTGGGCACCCCAGGGGCTGCCTCAGCCGGGAGCTCGATGCGCTCGCCTACGCATCGCTGTTTGTGCCGCTGGAGATCATGGGTCTCATCTGAGGTGCCTGATGGTGTCCCACGTGGCTTCCCACTGCCGCTGCTACGGAGGGCCGTGTGTGGTGGTGTGATCAGAAGCTCGTTTACAGGCAAAAAGCAAACGCACTTTATGTATAAAGCCAAGAATTAATTGTTACTGTAATTGAAAAGAGGCTGATGAAAGAATCGTCGTTAGTCCAGGCCCAGTTGTTACAGAAAAAAAAGAAAGAAATTCATATTTCTCTACAGAAAACGAAGTAGTAGTAGTAGTAATAATTTTGCAGCCTGCTCTGGGTGCCCCTGCTTGAGCAGGGGGGTTGGACTAAATGATCCCCCGAGGTCCCTTCCAACCCCTGCTGGTCTGGGATTCTGTCATAATAATAGTAATAAAAGAAAAAGATAGTTATACACACACTTCCCAGTTTCTGCCTCTTCCCGGGGGTCATGCTCACCCTTTCACTGCTCCTCTGGGTCCCAAGGTTGGTGACTTCAGTTTGGTGGTAGATGTTATATCCAGTGCTGAGGGACAGGGTTTGGGGGTGGGATGGCAGGGGTAGGGGAATGGTTGGGCTGGGGGAGCTCAAAGGGCTTTGCCAACCCAAACCATTCTGGGATTCTGTGATTCTAAGTCATCAAAATCTGGAATCCTTCACAGGGAGTACGATATTGATGTTCTTCCTCACTCTAGGGTCCCCTTTGTGCCTTTTTAATGTTTGATAACATGCTTTTACACCTTGCTTTCTCTTCATTCGTTTGCAAGTCCAAGACACGTGTGAATTTCCTAAATACAGCGCATTTCATGCATGTTAGATACTCGTTCTTTGCTCTCTTGGTCACCCCAAACCCCTTTTCATCCAGCTCTGACCTTACATTTCTTTAACTGACCCTTCCGGAGTCGTTTATAGCCATGAGGTCTCCAGCACCAGCCTGGGCTCCTCCTCTCGTTGCCTCATGCCTACACTCCTTGGTGCTGCACCCCGCGTCGCCACCCCTCCAGGCCCCTGCCGTCCGGCCAGATGCGTATTTCTCAGCGCTACGCCATTATGTTGAAGTCATAAATATCTCATTCAGCACAGAATAGCTGCTTCTTGCTGCTCTCTGCATAAACCTGAGACTATGGTGGCACCATGCAACGGCCAGTAAAAAAGCCATTGCCATAGTCCGAATGAAAATTGCCATTACTGCTAAATCTGATAAAAACAAAGCTCTGGGCAGGTCAGGACAAGTTCAAAAAGAGCAAGTTTGGCAAGCCTTTGTCCTGAGACCTTGCAAACTCAGTACAAAGCTCGTGGCCAGCAGTGGCCATGCCGTGGTACTGAGCTATGGGGTCAGTGTGCAGGACCTGTGTCACAGCTGCCCCGCCGGGTGGATGCTGAGGACCTCTTCATAGAATCACAGAATCATGGAATCCCAGGCTGGAAGGGACCTCCAGGATCATCTGCTCCAACCTTTCTAGGCCAGAGCCCAGTCCAGACAAGATGGCCCAGCACCCCGTCCAGCTGAGGCTTGACAGTGCCCAGTGTGGTGGAGTCACCCCCTCTCCCGGGGAGATTATTCCCATGGGCGACTCTTCTCATGGGGAAACATTTCCCTCTTGTGTCCAGTCGGAATCTTCCCCAAAGCAACTTGTACCCATTCCCCCTTTTCCTCTCCATGGGACTCCTTGTGACAAGGGAGTCTCCATCCTCTCTGTAGCCACCCCTGAGGCACTGGTACGTGGTGATGAGATCCCCCCGGAGCCTCCTGTGCTCCAGGCTGAACAAACCCAGCTCTCCCAGCCCATCCCCATACGGCTGAGAGAGGCTCCCCAGCCCTTGGGTCCCCTTGGGGGCCCTGCTCTGGACCCCTCCAGCCTGGACACAGCTTTTTTGTGCAGTGGGGACCAGAACTGGGCACAGGATTCCAGGTGCGGCCTGGCCAGCGCTGAGCAGAGTGGGATGAGGGCTCCTGTATCCCTGCTGGTGATGCCTGTGTTGACGCCCCCCAGCACTCTGTTGGCCTTGGCCGCAGCAGCACCCTGCTCACTCCTGTGGAGCTTGTTGGGCACCAGGACCCGAGGTTCCTTCCCACAGCGCTGCTCCCCAGCCGGGGGGATCCCAGCCCGTGCTGCACTCCTGGATTGTGTTTCCCAGGTGCAAGACTTTACGCTTGTCCGTGCTGAAGTTCATAAGGTTCTTGTTAGCCCCCTCTTCCAGCCCATCCAGGTCTCCCTGCAGGGGGGCTCTCCCTTCCGGAGCATCCACATCCACACTCAGTTTGGTGTCAGCTGCAAACTTCATCTTGAATGGGACTCAGCATCAAGGGGGAGGGAAACCAAGGTGAGCCCTGGATCACCACCGACTGCTGGAGTCTGGGTTGCCCCGTGAAGACGGGGACCCTCACAGAGAGGCACCCACTGCCAGCACAAGGAGACGCCTCCACAGGGGCACCCGTGTTGAACCATCTCACGCTGGAGCTGCATCTCAGTCCTGGAGTCCTTCAGGAGTGAGTCAGCATTTGGCTACAAGAAGAGCAGAGATAACCCCAGGGTCCCTGAGAGAACATTTAATGTTTTCTTCCTTTCCCTGGAAAAAATGGGTTAAAATGCCCTTTACAAGTGAGTGTAAGCAGGAAATTTCTTGATGCCGGTAGAAGGAAAGGGAAAGGGGTGATGTATTTCACATTGGGCAGATGTTGTTGCTTCAGAGTTTTCGTGTCAAACACTCGGTTGCTCTGTCCATTAACATTTTTGTTCTCTACAACATTTAGGATTTTGAAGGTGGTGGCTAAAACTGAAATCAGAGGTTACACGACACAACTCCGGGATGACTTTGGCCTTGTGACAGGGAACGAGAAGTTTGCTGTGCCCCAGCACACCGGGGCAGCTCGGTGAATGGTCCAGGCCAGCGGACATTGCTGGCATTGCTGGTGGAGAATAAGCGACGTAGGTCTGTCTTGGGGGATAGCTCGGGTGAGGAAAAGAGTCATCTCTGGTGATCCAAAGGATGCTGGGCACTCAGGCACCTCGGGGGGAGGAGGTGATGCTGGAGAGATAGCAGATACAGGCAGAGAGAATGCAAAGGCTGATTTGTTCTGCTGCTGCTCTGCAACAAAAAAATCCAATTATTTATTTTTTTGGGTAGCGCACTCACGTGCTCTGCTTGCCGGGAGGCTGGGAAGAGGCACTGCCTCTTTTTGATGAAGTACTTTAATATCCCTGAATGAAGCGGCTATACCTACAGAATTAAGTTACACGTGAGCCAAGAAAGAAGAAAAACCTGAGAATAGAAAGCAAGGAAGGAGTAAAAAAAAAGGGGAAATAATAGTGGGAGAGTTGTGAATGAAGACAGAGCCACAGAGTGATCTGGTTTTGGAATTTAAGTTCCTACCTGCCAATAAAGTGTCTCAGAATCCTCAGGGACTTCCCGCGGAGATTACAGACTCGTTGTCTCAGAGCCACGGTAAGGGCAGAATCTCTTTGGGAGCCATGAAACAAGATGGGAATTGGCCTCCGGACACACAGGCTGGGAAAATAAACCCACGTGTGGATGGGGGTGCCTGGCAAACGTGGGAGGAGGCAGATCAGGAGAAAAGCTGAAGTTCTGTATTTTGGCTCTTCCACAGTAGGTTTGTGTTAGCGTGATGATGTCTCCAGATGTGCTTGGAGGAACGGCGGGGGGCGGCTCCTGTATCTCGGCGCTGGTTCCGTGTCTCGTACAAACCAGCCCCGGAGCAAGCTTCATCGCTGCGCAGGGACGTGTTGTACACTGCAGTGAGATTAAATGGGACAAGTCCCTCGAGACCACCCCTAAACACCAGCAATGAAGCACGCAACTCCTCATTTTGTCCCCCTGTGTCTCTCTGGTCTCACTCGGCTCTCGGCTCTGCTGCCTTTCCCCCGTGTGGGGACAGCTTTCGCCCCCAAAGCCTGATGCACCATCGGCACTCGAGCCACGGCAGGTCAGCACTGCCCCAGCAGGCATGCGTGGGTGGCAGACCACGGCCATCGCTCCTTGCTTCGTGTCCTCTCTGGTGGCAGACCACAGCCATCGCTCCTTGCTTCGTGTCCTGTCTCGATGGCCTGATGCGATGGTTCTGCTTCTTCCTTGCCAAGCAGCTGCTGAATTCCAAATCTCCCCAGGGAAGGCTGCTGGGATCCCAGCAGGGAGGGTTCATGACTTTGGCCCATTTCTGCAGTCCATTCCCCTCATCGCATCCCAGCTTCCATTATTGTTTTGCTAGTGACAGTAGAGGTCACCCCCCTAGAATATATGTTTATGGACCCATTATTCATTCATTTATATCATAGAATCATAGAATCATGGAATGTTTTGGGTGGGAAGGGACCCCCAGAGCCCACCCAGCCCAACCCCCCTGCAGGAGCAGGGACACCTTGAACCACATCAGGTTGCTCACAGCCCCGTCCAACCTGGCCTGGAATGGTCCCAGGGATGGGGCCTCCACCCCCTCTCTGGGCAACCCCTGCCAGGGTTTCACCACCCTCAGCGTAAATAATTTCTTCCTTAGATCCAGTCTAAACCTGCCCTGGTTTAGTTTAAAACCATCCCCCCTTGTCCTGTCACAGCTGGCCCTGCTAATAGGCACCTTTTGAACTCCCTGATGCTGTCCCCCTTTGCAACTGATTGTGGAAACAACTTCCAGACACTGCTCTGCAAAAGAAGTTATTTTTCCATGTGTCAAACCCTTTTCCTAGTAGTTTCAAGTAGTTTTAGTATTGGTGAGTGACTGCTGTGCATCCAGCCCAATATTTCATATTCTCAGATGTCTTTGACCAAGGCCAGACTGGCAGCAGTCTTCTACTGCCACGTCTGCAGAAGAAGTGACTTTTGGCCAGACAAACTGCCAAGGTAGCATCAGTGCAAAGCTACTTTACGCATGAATACGCAATTATGGGACTACACGAGCGTGGAGACACATGAAAGCTTCTTGGGCAGCCTTCCACGGGAGCAGCAACGTGTGTGTGTCTCACCTCCGCCAACGTCAGTGCTGTCCTGCGGGCCAGTGTCCAGGGCGAGGGGGGCATTCTTGCTGCTGATGGCCCCTCGGTCTCGGCTGATGGAAAAATGGGCCATTTTGATCAAGAAAGGGAAGCATGTGGTCAGAAAGAAGCTGGAGCTAGTGTGCCACCACAGGAGCACTACACCCACGGTCGGCCAAGGTGTTTGAAGGGTTCTCCTGGTGCCCACTCTGCTCTGACGGGGTGCGAGAGCTAGCATGCTATTTTCACTTGACTAGGGTCTGTTAGGGTCTGTTTCTATTTGGAAGTAAATAATTGAGGGAATGGGGGAGAAACCAACCAGCTGAGGTCAGAAGTGCCTGCCCCTGCCATGCCACGTGCCCAGGATCACTGGTCGGTGAGCTGAGGCGTGGGACGTCCCAGTTACCCGCTCCCCTTTTGAGATGAAGGAACCAGAAGCACATGAGGTCTGAGTGAACGTCAGGATCGTGCAGCAGAATAAGGGCTGTTCCCTGTTGTGGATTCCTGTCCTAACCGCTCCTAGCATTCATTTGGGGTGTTTCTTCTTTTAAATCCTTCTGAGCAGTAACCGTGGAGCTGGGAGTGAAACAGAGGGTTCAGCTTGCAAACCCTGGCCCTGCTTTGCAGCCTCCGGTCATGCTCCGCAGCGTTTCACGGGCACTGAGAGACGGAGCTCAGGCTTCCACTTGTGGAAGAGGCTCAGGGCTGGAGCCTCGTGTTATTACGTTGGTAACAGGCACCAGATAATGCAAAGTCACAACTAAAAATGTGCTCCTGGTTTTAATTGAGCTACCAAGCCTTTCTGCCTTCAGCAGCTAAAACTTTCCCTATCTCCCCTGCTACCTTGAAGCATGCTCTGTTTCCAGGATCCTGCTTCCCAAGTGCAATGGCAAATCCTCTCTGAAGTCAGTTCTACCTGCTCAGCATCAAATCAGAACCCGGTGTCTAGCATGAATTATACAGATTTCAGATATCACCATGTCTGCTTACGCTTTACTGCTCTTTGGAAGCTATTTGGATGAGGAGTCCTGTGCATCTGCCAGGTGCTTAGGAAGTTCACCATGGATAAGATGGACAGGGACTGGAGCGTGGGCTGTGCGGGAAGCGGGAGGAGAGGAGAGCGGAGCCACAGCCGGCGTGAGACCGCACCTCCCCGGGAACGGGACCGGGAGCAGCCGGGGCAGAGCCTGGACAACGCGGCAGCACCACCAACGTCATCATGTAAAGAGAGGCTCCTTCTTATTTCTGGGGTAAAAAACCGTACCAGTGATGCGAGGGCTCTCAACTCTGTAAAGCAGAAGCCCAGAACACCAGGAGTGCACCTGAAATTGGCACCGGTGTCGTTGCTCCACCCGGTACGTCTGACCATTGCTTAGCTGGGGAACGGCCGCAAACCTCCCCCCTTTCCTCGGGTTAATGATGTTTATAACAGCAGTAATGCAGGCGCGTGGTGTTCATAGCGGAGTGCAGCGCTTCCACCTTCAATGTACGTTTCTGTACCATCAAACCCTCATTTAAACAAGGGCTCACACTGAAGCTCTCCGGGAGAGCCAGAGCACATAACATAAATCCGTTTCTTTAGATTTGGCAGATTTATGATATTGGGTCATTTCTCGTTCGTGCTTTTTAATTTGGTTCAGTGATTACAGGATTGCCTGGCCTTTTTGGGCTTTAGTGCACCGTGTTGAGCTGCAGTAGAACCAATTTATCTCATTCCTCTCCTGCTGTTCACCCCAGTGGGCACCTGGGGGGTGGAGGTTTCCCATGTCTGGGTCTCTGTCCCTTTCGCCTGCATCTACATTGCATCACTTGTGGGGAACTGCACAATCCTCTGTCATCGGGACCAATCCACGCCTCCATGAGCCCACGTACCAATTCCTGTCCATGTTGGCCATCACCAGTTTGGGTTTGTCTCTGTCCACAGCGCCGACTGTGACGAGTGTCTTCTGGGTCAGCTACAGGGATTTCAGTTTTGATGCCTGTTTTGCTCAGCTTGACTTTGTTCATTCCTTCTCCTTCATGGAGTCCTCAGTGCTTCTGGCCATGGGCTTTCATTGTAGGTGGCCATCTGCTACCCACTGAGATGCTCCTCCATCCTCCCCCGTGCCAGGATGTGCAGGATTGGGCTGGCTGCCCCACATGGGTACCCTTAGGAGGGCTGCCATCACTTGCTGCCCAATCAAGCAGATGTGCAGACATCCCAATCAATAACTGGTATGGCTTTGCTGTAGCCATTCTCTTTCTGGCATTTGACCTCATCCTCATCTTCATGTCATACATGCTGATTGCTGCGGCCATTCTGAGCATCACATCCCAGAGGGAGAGTCTCAGGCTTTGAACAACTGCCCGTCCTGTGTCCTGGCAGTCCTGATCCTCTGCATCCCATGGTTGGCTTGTCCCTGGTTCACCAGTATGGCCAGCATGCTTCCCCTCTCATTCCTGCCTTCATGGCCAACATCTGCCTGCTGGTCCTCCCCATGCTGAACCCCATCATCTACAGCACACAAACGAAACAGATCCACAGGGGTGTCTCCTCAGGGTGCTCATGCCAAGGAGGAGCTTCCCTGGTGGGACATGAGAGATGTCCCTGGCAGAGACCACTGCTCTGGGAACCACTCACCTAACCCAGTGACCCAGATGTCAGTTCCTCATTTGGGAAGTGCGTTTCCTTTGCATCATGTGGGGCATCTACTCAGTGAAGGTGTTCACGGTTATTGCTGATATCCACACATTAAAACCAACCCATCAGACACCCCAGCGGGTGGAGTGGGCCACAGCTGCCACTCGGGTCTGTCCCCCTGCCCCTAATGAGGGGCAGCCAGGAGTTTTCTCAGGCCCACAGATTTTAGCTGACCGTTAGAGCATTTTATAGCCCCCCAGTTTCGTAGAGTTATCCCTGTCCTCTGACTCCTTCACGCACTTTTCACCCGGGGTACCTGGATAACGCTCTGCTCCTGCCGACGGCTGCACACGGCAGCTCCGTGACAGTACGATAGCCACCGCCGGTTACCGGATATTTGTCTTGCTGTTTTACTGCGGATGAAGTTCCATCTGTTCCAGATGATTTTGATAAGAGGAGCAACATGAAAATGGGAATTTAAATGATCTCAACCCCCTCTGCTTTCCAGCTGATTCTGTTCATGAGATCCATGATTTGCAATACAGCCCCTTGTTGGCCAGGTGCTGTACAGCGAAGCACCCAGCTCCTGCAGCCTCTCGTGATCACCCACGCTGTTTGTTGCTCTTTTTCTCCCCTCATCTCTTTCTCTTTTCCCGTCCTTAGATTTGAAGGTCTGGGTAGCAGGGACTGTCTTTTCATTCTGCACCACTAATGCAATATTAAAGTGTCTGATCTGTGCTTCGATGTACAGCAAAGGTACAGATACTAAATACCACTGCTACCCATTGCTTCTCTTCCTGGGCGACATGAATGAGATGCTAAATAACAGAAAAAAATGCTAAAACCAGCAAAAAAACCATGTACACTTTCAACTGAAAATATTCAGGTAAATAAATATCAGTGCTGGCCTCGTGTGCCACTTTGACGGCGTGTCTATACCTCGATTTGCATGGATCAGCCACGTGTTATCCAGTGAACGACATCGTTATTCAATGTCTGGGGTTCAAAGACAGCTCTGTCACTTGGGAAAATCCAGTTCTTAATTCTTTATCCTTCTGAGAGGGCTGGAAAGCCAAGGAACTGGACACAGCAGAAGGAAAGGTTTCTGCTCGTAGTAAGCACCATGTCCTGAATGAACAGCTTACACTTAGGGTAAGAAAGAGTCTGCTTGGGCTTGGGCTGGTAAATTGGGATCTCGCTGGAGAGATTAGTGATGGGAAAAAGCCGTGGTGGTTGAGGAAGGAGGTGAAGACCACACTGAGAATATGGTGGGCAACACTGAGCATGGCCA
>JAKFQP010001071.1:51791-64098 GCA_023375905.1 Nycticorax nycticorax | reverse complement strand
CTCCTCTGGACTCTCTCCAGTTGTTCCTCATCCTTCTTGAACTGGGGAGCCCAGAACTGGACCCAGTGCTCCAGGTGGGGTCTCACTGGGGCAGAGTAGAGGTGGAGGAGAACCTCCCTCGCCCTGCTGGCCACACTCCTCTTGATGCACCCCAGGAAGCCGTTGGCTTTCTCGGCAACAAGGGCACCTTGCTGGCTGATGGCCAACTTGTCATCCACCAGGACCTCCCAGGTCCCTCTCGGCAGAGCTGCTTTCCAGCAGGTCAGCCCCCAGCCTGGACTGGTGCGTGGGGTTAAACCTCCCAAATATCATAACAATAAAGAATTAAAGAATAAAGAAAGTAATGACAGTCATTTTTTTTTTAATGACTTGATCGTAGATTATAGCTTCAAATAGCACCACACGTTTTCCTGCCAAGGAATGCAGCGGTCATAGCGTATTTTCCCCTAACACATTGGTGCTGGTTTTCTTCGAACAGTTTGCCTATTCCAGCGTGGCCCTTTCTCCTCAGGTGTTAAGGAATGAAAAGGTGCCGTGGCACGTTAGCTGCCTGCAGTCACCAAGCCCGAGTCGATGCAATTCCCAACTAATAGGCAACTGGTCTGGGGGGGGTGTGTGTCTTACATACTAATATAAAAAAGGAAAACTTTGTAAAAGCGTGCTTCCTTCCCTCTTGCCGTGGTCAGCAAAAGGCTTTTCTTCATCTCACATGGGCAGAGTTGACATATGGTGTGTCAGTTTGACAAGGAAAATAGATATATTACTGCTGCTCAGACGTGCATTTATCGCCGAAGTGGTTTTCCAACCCAACTGTATGTTAAATGCAAGTGCTTGCTCTGGAAAGCAGCTCTGCTTGCCTTGTTGAATATCAGCCGTTCACTCCTACTCATTTTTTGGGGTCTTAACTGGATTCTAACCACAGTATAGTTTCATTTTGCCCTCTGAAAATTTGCTTTTATGGTGCTTTGTCGTAATGCTCTGCAGAAGCCGCTTGAAAGTCTAAAGAAATTATATTGTCTAATTCTTCCTTCTTATTTCAAAGACTTCTAGCAAATCTCTTCTTTTCAGAACCTGCATAATTTTCACTATTTAAATCAGGTTTCAACTGTTTTCCTAAAGTAAAACTTGTTAAGCTCTAATCCCTACAGTGACATTTGACTTTTTTTTTTTTTTAATTTCCAAGAAAGGGCCGGGGTGACTGCGGACCTGTTCCTTAATTTCCAATCCTGAGCAAGAAGGGAAAACTGCAAATCTTAGTAACCTCCGACGCTTTTCTTCATGCATCCACTGCTTGCTCAAGATGACTCGCGCCAAAGGATTGCGTTTTCCTAAAGGACAAGGAATAGAGAGGTATGTGCCTGTTAAAGAACTGCTTCTTATCCTTATGCTGCAAAACTTCAGAGGGGGAGAGTTTCCCAGGGAAGTCTCTGTATGCACTTGCCCCGTTCTTAATTCCCCACTTGGCTTGTGCTGAGAACGGGGTACAGGGCTAAATCTGCCCTTGAGCTACGCGGTACTGGTGTTCCGTACATAACACACGTACATACCTATGTATCTATGAAATGATTTAACGAGTCAAACACACACTCAAAACAATTTTAAATANTAACGAGTCAAACACACACTCAAAACAATTTTAAATATTGTGACAATTAAGACATCTCCAGTGGTGTTTTGTTATGGTACATAGAATCGTTTAGGTTGGAAAAGACCTTTGAGATCATCAAGTCCAACCACCTTACTGAGTTCAGAGTCACTCCTGCCCCTAAACACAATTTTTGTACCCCCCAAAGAACATTATTTGCACATCTATTACACATCTATTTGCATCTCTATTATTTATTATTGACACATCTATTATTTATTATTGACACATCTATTATTTATTATTTACACATCTATTTGTAAAAGCTACCCTTTGCCTAGGTACTTCCCAGCACAATTTAACCTGCCTGGTGTTTTGTTTAACCTTGGCCCAGATGCCAGAGTAGGATTTCTTTGGATTCTATTAGAAAAAGGAAGTTTAAGCCCAGCTTTGCTGCTTTGTTATTCTCTTGCTTTGAACAACAGGAACTATTGTTCCTGTGTATATTCTAATAGCATTAGAATATGCTTTATGGCTTGACACCTTCATTTGTAATAATTAGATGACTTGCAGCTCTTTGGGTATTTCTTTCTCCAAGGAAGCACTCGATAGGAAGGGATGAAGCTTTCAGGATCTTCTATAAACAATGTGCTGGGCATAGAGCTAATAGAGTTCAGATCTGTCGCTTCACGGGTAACCCTGAAAAAACAATAAATTGTCTTAAAAGGCAAAGGAATATTGCTGGGGCTGGGGCTGGCGGAGCGACGAGCCGGTCCGTTTGCAGGACTTTGTGGCCAGGCTGCCGCTCCCAGCCAGCACGGATAGCAGCGCCGTTGCGCCCTTCGCAGCATCACTAATATGATTATCTGTTAGCGCTGCCCTGGTTCTGGCTGTAATTAATTTCCCTCAAATGATTAGCTTATTAGAAGTGAGAGGATGATAATATGGTAGTAGAGAACAATAATTTGCCACTATTGTTTTTGCAAACGTCCTGGGTGCCAACAGGGCAACCCCGTTGTTCCCCATCCTGGCCCCGCGTGCGGCTGCTCCCGGCCGCCGCTCCTCTTCCCCCGCAGTCTTGGTGGTGCTCCCGCAGAGATGAATTGGACAATCAGTCTTCAAGGCAGGAGCTCTGATGATTTCTAGAAAAACTATCATCGCTGATAGGACAGCCAATCTATCACATTGGGCCACCTCCTTTATTCTTCATTTCATGCCTCTTTATTGCAATACTTCCACGCTCGCCCTCTTGACTCTTCTCTCCCTCGCTTGAACTCTGCCGCTCTGTAGATTGCCTCGAAAATTGGGAAAATGGAAACATAACCTCATTTAAAGCATGGAAGTGCAACTCTCCCTGCACAGGCAGGCGTGCAGCCAATGCGCTGTGTTTTGCTTGCTCGGTGTCGATGGGCAGTGTGCCCCTCTGCCAGCCCCACAGCTCATCAGAGAATCATGGAATCATTTAGGTTGGAAAAGACCTTTAAGATCATCAAGTCCAAGCCCTCCGCTGTGCTGCTGTCAAGCTCAGAACTTTTCTTCTGGTCTGCAGGTACATTCCTTGCAGGGCAGCCCGGCATGTGAATGGCGTGAGGCTGCTGGATCGTCACCGTCTTGCTCCTTGACACATTTGGGAGAGCCTCAGAAACCCAGAGGACCACGTACACGGGTCTACCCGAGGTGGTACAGCAGTCTCTGCCTGCTAGTGCAGCCGGTTCTGTCATCCGCAAGGCCGAAGATAATTGGAAATTTGTATTCTGGTGCTTCCTGGAGAAGGGAAGAATGTCACCTTTTGCACTGAAGGTAACTCGTTACGACTAATCGAAGGATGGTGTAAAATGAGCTGCATGAAACAAAGAACACCTGCAGCAAACTGTGGTATCCTGATGGGCTTTTAGGAGCATCCCCTGCCCTGAGTCCCGTTTTGAGAAAACACGAATTAGTACCACGGCACGAAATAGCACATCGGCTTAATTCTGTAAAGAATTCGTGTTTCCTCTTTAGAGGGAATAGTCACTCACACAATTCCTTTAATTTGCTAATCCTCAGAGTAGAGGGAATCGCTGTCAGTTAAGACATTTCTATGGGTATCTAGCTGAATCTCTTGGGTGGATTTTAAATGAGAAGGCTGACATGCAGTCGGAGACCTGGATGGTGGTAGATCAGCTGCCAGAACCACAGAGCTGACATAATGGGAATTATTCACAGCTGCTCTGATTTAAACTGCTATGGCACCCTTTCCTTGCTTCGCTACATAGTCTGCAGCCCTTAATCATCTGCTGTGCTAATGGAGGATACCAAATTCAGGGTGTAGTATAAAGAAATTTATATAAGTCACTTGCCTGCTGATTTTGCGCCGAACTGATGAGACGTGGTGCCTGAAGTGCTCCTGTGGGCGAAGGGCGCTTTTTGGCTTTAGGCCGAGTTCATACGTAAGCCTTTTGCGCTCTTAGATAACAACTTTGTTATGGCTGGTGCGATTTTTTTTCTTGTGCGTAACGCGAAAATTTTGGCTCCTCCATGCCCAGTTTTGCCTTCTACCATCAATAATGGCCTTTGGCAGCGTTTTTGAGAACTGACAAGTTGTTGGATAGAAAACAGATTTGCCCATGGATGAAATATATTTCTGGTCAAACCCTTCCTCCTATAAACCAGGAGCACCACTGCTTGTTTAATTTACAAATGTTAGAACTCGGCGTCGACAAATGAAATGGCTGACGGATGGCAAGTTGCTTGTTCGTTTGCTTTTTATTACCTATATGGCACACGGACAGCGAGCAACCGAAACGGCTAACCAACTTTGGATTAATATATTTGATAGAGTTGCTCAGGAGGGAAAACATATTTTGAATAATTTGTGGTTGTTTGTAATGAGCGCATGACACGACAATCGCGATTACCTTAATGAATCAATCAAGGGCAGTGCAATTTGAGTTGGATGGAGCCGGTGATGGCCGATTGTGCACCCACCACTGGGGGGGTTACTTAGTGAGTAGTATCAGAGCTCAGCCAGCCTGTCGTTTGTGCAAGAGAGGTGGGTTCGGGAGGTGGAGAAGGCAAGGAAGCAGGTGGTGGGCGAGGAGCATACGTTGGCAACCCGCGTGTTTCTGGACGTGGTAATTATTAGGTTGGATCGGATCTGGTCCCTCACCCTCTGGAAAGAGCAGAGATGGGTTTTGAGGTGCAGAAATTTGTCACCAGATGCTTCTCTCTGAATCTGTTCAGAAAGGAGTGCCATGGCTCCTGCAGCAGTGGCAAGTTTGCCACTGGCTGCTGGCCCTCCGCACTCTTAGCCGTAGCAAATATTTTAGTGGAAATACAGGGAAATAACCCTGTACCTGGAGCGTTTCTGTGAACTTTCTAATAGTATGTGAAAAAAACCCCATTAGCGCAAATGTGGCTTTTGTTTTGTGTTGGGGTTCCTCAAAGTTGGGGTCCGTCTAGTTTGAGCAGTGCACAACATAGGCTGTGGGATTTCTCTGAACTAATTCAGGCCCAGCAGCTCAGGTTGAACTGGAACATTTCTTGCAGAGAAACACTCAGTCTTGTGTTAAAGACCTCAGCCATGAGAAACTTTGGTCGTTTTCTGCAGTCGTTAATTATTCACACCATTCCTTCAAGAGCTTCTTTGTTCCTGTGTGATTCTGGCACTTCTCCACTTGTAACCCCTGGAAATTGCGATACGCTCGCCTCTAGATTGAAGTGCTTGCTATAGCAGATTTTCATTATCCTTTTAGGTTCTTAAACTGTGATCAAAGTTCCCCTTTCACCTCTTCTTTGATAAACTAAGGAGTCTGATGTCTGCAGATCTTTCTCTGTGGTCCTACTTTCTAATCCCTTAATAAGTTTTTGTAGTTCTTCCCCTAACGCTCTCCAGTTTTGAATTATGGAGTGCTGCTCAGATAAATCTTTTAAACGGTTGTTCTTTAAGGCTTGAGAACTGTCCAGGCCCTTCACTGTTTTCGGTGATGGAAGGTGAAGAATTGGTCATTGGATTTTTTTCTGTGCCAGACCTGTCGTTCATTTGCCAGAGGACTTTTCTCTTCACCAAAACTCACGTCTTGTTCGTACTTCTGAGAACCGCCACTTCTCTGTACCTCAGGCATCTGCCATCGGCTTGCAGCGAATTTAAGTCTGGATATTTAAAAAGCATGTGTGTCAAACTCTAACGGTTAGATGAAATACTTTTGGCTCTTTCTCAGGTGACATTAGTTAGACACTTTGACCCAAATTTGTGGATAGTTTTCACGTATATAAACCATTTCAGATGCAGACCGACCAGCTTTGGAAGGGGCTTATTCCAGCCCGAGCTAAACACCTCCAAAGCATGTCCCAGCTGGTGGGAGGTTGATGTAGCACTCGCATCTCCTCTAAGGTTGCCGTGGAGCTTCCCCTAATAATTTTTAATGGTTTGAGATGTATTTTAACTAATCTACTGTCATGGTTTGACCCCGGCTGGCAGCTCAGCCCCCCCAGCCGCTCGCTCACTCCCCCCACAGGGATGGGGGAGAGAATTGGAAGAGTAAAAGTGAGAAAACTCATGGGTTGAGATAAAGACAGTTTAACAGGGAAAGCAAAAGCCGCGCACGCAAGCAAAGCAAAGCAAGGGATTCATTCCCTGCTTCCCATGGGCAGGCGGGTGCTCAGCCACCCCCAGGACAGCCGGGCTCCATCACACGTAACGGTGACTTGGGAAGACAGGCTCCATCGCTCCAAATGTCCCCGCTTCCTCCTTCTTCCCCCTGCTTATATACTGAGCAGGACATCGTATGGTCTGGAATAGCCCTTTGGTCAGTTGGGGTCGGCTGTTCTGGCCGTGTTCCCTTCCAGCTCCTCGTGCCCCTGGCAGAGCTGAGAAGTCCTTGGCCAGTCTAAGCACTACCCAGCAACAACCAAACCATCAGTGAGTTATCAGCATTCTCCTCGTACTAAAGCCAAACCACAGCACCATACCAGCTACTAGGAAGAAAATTTACTCTGTCCCAGCAGAAACCAGGACATCTAATGGTTGGACTTGATGAGCTTAAAGGTCTTTTCCAACCTAAATGATTCTATGATTCTATGATCTACACAAACAGTGCACCCGAGCAACGGTGTTTGCAGCTATTTTACAGTTACTGGCGTCTCTGTGTGCAATCTGTTGACGTTAATGGATATCTGTCCGTGACATCTGGGGCTTCCAGAGCCTGAAGCAGATGTCCAGCTGCTTGCTTAGGAGAGGACTAATTCTACATTATCTTCTCCTTAGGCATTTTGCTATCATGGTCCCAGTTGTTCCTCTGAGGAGCTTCCTATCTTGCACAGAGCAGGGAGGCAACTACCATATGCCAAGCGCAATGCTTGTAGCAGGGGGTTTTATTCATTTGGGAGAGGAAGGACGATCTCATTAGAGAAACGATTTCAGTTTGGATGTCTGTAGCTTGCCTCTACACTTCTCCTTTATTCCTTGCTGCTGGTTGCGTGACTTTTTTTTTTTTTTCTTCAGCGGATCACCGTTGTCTCAGACCGTGTGTCTAGGCCCTCCTGTTGTTTTTACAGAAACACAGAATGGCAGGGGTTGGAAGGGACCTTGGGAGATCATCTAGTCCAACCCTCCTGCTAAAGCAGGTTCATCTAGAACATTATCCAGGCGGGGGGTGAATATCTCCAGAGAAGGAGACTCCACAGTCCCCCTGGGCAGCCTGGGCCAGGGCTTGGGCACCCTCACAGTCAACAAGTTCTTCCTCCCATTCAACTGGAACCTCTTCTGCTTCCGTTTGTGCCCATGGCCCCTTGGCCTGGCGCTGGGCACCACTGGGAAGAGTCTGGCTCCGTCCTGGTGACCCCCACCCTTGAGATATTTGTCCATGTTGATGAGATCCCCTCTCAGCCTTCTCTTCTCCAGGCTGAACAAGCCCAGCTCCCTCAGCCTTTCCTCCTAGGGGAGATGCTCCAGTCCCCCCATCATCCTTGTTGCCCTCCTCTGGACTCTCTCCAGTAGCTCCTCATCCTTCTTGAACCAGGGAGCCCAGAACTGGACACAGTTTTGTTTTGTTTTAATAAAAGAACCCTGCAAGAACTGAGATGAGATGCTGGAGTACTTTAATTAAAGCCGTGTTTCAGACAAGTTGTTTGGTCTGCTATGCAAAAATTGAACATCTTATGCAAAACTTAATTTGAGAGACTTGACAAACTGTACAGGAAAAAATTCAAGTCATGGATTGCTTGCTAGCTCGGTAAAGTATAAACACTCCTCTTGCTCCTGCTGTTGTGTAGAGAGGCGTAATACGCCATGCTAGTGCTTGATTTGCCGTGGAACACGCCAGATATTTTGTGCATAAAATGGAATAATTTAACAATGTGGTAGGCTAGGAGAGGATGAGGTTTAACAGTAAAAGGCAGTATTTTTCCATGCAGTTCATACTTAAATTGGGGGAATTGTAACCATGGCACAGTGCAAAAGTTACAAATGGGCTCAGAAACAGGAGTAACCATTAAAATGCAAAAATAAGAAGGTACACCCAGGCAAAATAACATTGCGTGTGTTTCTTGTTCTTGCAGTCATGAGGTATCAGTTGCTGGCCGCTTTCAGAGAAAGGATACAGTTCCAGAAAAACCTTAGGTCGATCAGACACTGTTCCTAGATGCCTTTTCTGTGAAATTAAGCTTCTGTTTGCATGTATGCTGTTATTTGTTTGGCCTCAGTCACTGAGTCTCTTCCCTGGTAATGTCCGTTGTATCTGAATACCTGAGGGCAGACTGACGTAGGTATGTGTGTGTTTAAGAAGAAAATTTTGCTAGAGCAAGAATATTTTATTTTATTTTTTTTTAAAATAAGAAGCAAAAATACTGTGGTTTCAGTGGCTGCAATGGGATTGATGAAGATCATTCCCTCTTCAGTGCGGGAACTGCCTTTTCGTCGTGTTTGAGCCAAAGGTACTGCAGCGGCGCTCAGGTTTCTAGGTGCTATAGGAACACACGTGGTAGCGGTGCACATCTTCTTGCTTGTTTTTCCATTAAGTAACTCCTAGGAAGCACAGAAGGAGATTTACAGTAGTCAAACTTAGGTATACTGTAAGGTAGCGTTAAATTAGCTTTACTGTAATGGTACTTCACCGTGTTATTTACTCCTTGACATTCCTACAAGACCGCTCTTCTTAACAAAATGTGAGTGTCTGACAGCCAGTTCCTTCAAATCCTCTAATTTTCTCATTAATACTTCTGATTTTTTTTTGCCTCTGGCACGAATTTATGTTTCAGAGTTCTTCTGATTGCTGTAACATTCACATGGAACGTTTAGGTTTTCATTTTGTGAACCTGATTACCAGCACCCTACTGTTCCCATTCTCACCGCGAGCTGAAGACAGGATTATCCTTCATTAGTGTCACAGCCTTTCTAATGTAAGCCTTCACCTTTCTATTGATCTTTGAGCTACAGCTGATTTTCCTACTTCCAAATTCATCTTTCTTGCCTCTATCTCTTTGCAAGCGCAGGAGTAGGCAGTTACTTGTCAAGGCGTTCTAATGACTGTACTTACTGTCTGTATCGCTACTCTACTTCTGCCCTGGACAACAGATTTCTAAGCTGGTTATCAGTCATAACCCTAATGATGTAATATGGTCCATTTGGTAAAATTTGATGGAATGTAGCCCACATTTATAAACAAACCACTTAAGTTCTGCTGGACTCTACACTGGAACTGTAGGAATCCTGTTGGAGTGACGCTCTCTGCGTTGCGTGATATCAAAACGTCACGCTGTAAGTGCTGGGTTTTACTGGGTGGGTCTTGATCAGGATTCAGAAAGCACGAGTGCTGTTAAGAGAGCACTGCGTTTTGGGGAATGTGATATTGGTTTTGTCTGGCACGGAAAGTGGCTCCGCGGTTTCTGCTCAAGTGATGGTTGAGTCTCTCCACGTTAGTCGGTTGAGTCTCTCCACGTTAGTTGGTTGAGTCTCTCCACGTTAGTTGGTTGAGTCCACATTACAGACCAGGTGTCTGACTTCACAAAAGCTTGCTGCGTTTCTGAGAGCAGGAAGGTATTGCAAATGAAAGGAGATCCTTGCCTGATAAACCTGTGCGATTTCTAGAAAGTGAGAGGCATCAATTGTTGGCTGGTAAATGCTTCACAGGTTTTAGGATGCTCTGATGACAAAGCTGGATGGACCGTCTGCACCTATCAGTCACAGGCAGCTGGTGAGTGCTGTGCCTTCAGCCTCATCCAGTTCCAAAAGCGTCACCTCCAGCAGTTATTCTGGTTTTAACAGGAACTACGGCTATGGTAATGAAGCCATATCTGCCACCTGAGAAAACCCACAGCACTTCACTGTTTGCCTTTTCTGATAGCTCATTACGATGTGATTGAACTAAAAAATGGTAATTTCACAATCTCTCTTCATGAGGTACTTCTCTGTGTTAAGCTACAAATCTTAATTTTTGTATATTAAAATACATACAAGAGAGATTAAAAAAAGCAATGTGAGTGTTGGCCAATGCCTGAAGAGTTTTCATCAGCGTTCGCAGATTCAAAGCCTGAATGAAATGGGAGCTTTCAGGGCTTTTTCGCAAATAGAAGTAATTTCTCATGTGTATTGAAATGTAAGTGTGCATATGGTGCTTTTTACTTTTAATGCACTCTGCTTTAATTAATCACATAGTATTGTGTATGAGAGGCATATGGAAAAATTTCAAACCTACTCTTCAGAAATAATGAACATTTCAAGCTGATCACATTTCCATTTCCACGCTTCTCCCTTTTTTTGGGCATTTATAGTTCTATTTCAGAATACTCAATGGATGGCTTGGTGTGTATGAGAGGCTGAATTTCCAACTGCTGCTGACTTTGAGTTGAAGAGTGGTAAAATCTGGGTCAATGGTATTAACAAGCCTCCTCTTCCCTCCCTCCCCGCTTCTCCTGGCTTTTGCACTCTTGATCTTCCCAACACGGCTTAGGGAATCGCAGGATGTTTGCACCAAGCTGGCTGCTCAGCAGATGGTGCCAGGAATGTTACACCTGCTGAAAGAAACCCTTTCAAAGAGAACATGAGAAAACCAGCTCGAACATGGGCGGCGGAACTGCTGATTAAAAGTGCAGAATTATAGATGAAGTGGTCAAAGAGGTCTTCTGAAGTCACTGAGGCTGACTTAAGACGTGGGGAGTCGTTTTACCATGATGTACAACAGGAGGGAAAGGAGGGATGGAGGAGGGAGACCTGGTTCATCTGAAAAGCTTGGTGCTTCCCTGGATTTGTGAACTTCCTTGAGCGTTCGACAGAGGGTGGTAGGAAACACCATTAACAGTGGAAGGTATCAGAATCCAACCCAAATATCTGAACAAAGACGGCTGCAGCAAGCTCTAAGAAAGGAGACTTTACTTATTGTCCCACCCAGGCTTGCCGTTGCCATAAAGTACTTCTCAGGCTTGTCCAGCAGGAGCGACCTCAGCCCTATCACGCGGCGGCGCTCCCCAGCAGTGACGAGTATCCCAGGGCGGTGGGACCTCCCATCTGCTGCATCACCACCGCTTTACGACCCCAGGAGCCAGCAGCGCTTGCACTGTGGTTCCTCCTTGCAAGCTTGCGTGCGCTTGCTTTGGGGGGGGGGGCTACGCGTGCGCTTGCTTTGGGGGGGGGGGCTACGCGTGCGCTTGCTTAGGGGGTACGCGTGCTGCAGTCACGTGTAATTCTGGCAGGTTGGCTCCCAGGGCAGTGTCCTGGACATCAGCGCCGCCTGTACCACCCACCAGGGAAGATGGGATAATGTTTGGGGCTGTGTTGCTGCAGTGTTGGCGAATGTCCACCTGAGGTTTTTTTTTTAAACAGCCTTACCCTCTTCAGGTGTGCAGGAGAGCTGAGCTGGACGCAAAGTTTTTAGTCACACCTTTAGTTAACGTTGAGGCAAAGCCTGGCTATAAACGACTTCTTCCCAGAGCTTATCTATTAAGGTGTTAGGAGCAAAGCCTGGGCTTCAAGGCCATTAGAAGTCCCTGGAGTAAGCCTGGCAAGACTGCTCCACTTCTGAATGCTAATACCCAAAGCATAAACAAGGCTGTGAGGAGGAAATTGGAAACAAAATGTTCTGAACTCAATGCAATCGCAAGGTATTGCCGTTGGGTTTGTGCGCTGTTAAGACCAAGCTGGTAAGAACGCTGCCAGGCAGAAGAGCAGAGGAGAGAATTCTCCAAATAGTAAAGGATGAGAACTGGTTGATGTTACTTATTTCGGATGTATTTAAAATAAAGAACATGCTGTAGTTTTGTTTTCAGACACCTCAGTTGCATAAATTAGTGGGATACTTGTCCCAGTCTCTGCCCACTGTAGACTTTTTCTGTAAAGGTTTTCTGTTATCAGAAGTGTCACTCAAGTGCTTTTTCAAAGTACTGTGATTGATCATGGATGGGTAAAATTATAAGAGCGCTGAAGCAAGCCTGAGTTATTTTCAAACACGAGAAGTGCTTCAAGGCAGTCAGGGAGGGGGGCAGATCCAATGACTTTTTTTCTGTTACCTTCCACATCCTATTAACCCAACGCCCCCCTGAAGTTTAAAAGTTAATAAGTAGAAGTTAAACATTTTTATACGAAAATTGTTGCTGTATGTTGACTGCTTCGCAGCGAAAGAACTGCTCTCTTTTACACACCGATGCTGAATTGGAGGGTGTAGCGAGGTGGGGGTTGGCTCCGCTCCCAGGGCAGGGGCGATGGGACGAGGGGCAACGGCCTCAAGTTGTGCCAGGGCAGGGTGAGGTTGG
>JAKFQP010001071.1:0-10611 GCA_023375905.1 Nycticorax nycticorax | reverse complement strand
GGTTTTAAATGTTGGAGTGGTGACGAAGCAGAATCTCTGGGTTTCAGTAGGTGAAGCTCCTCGTAAACGCTGAGCTACATTTTCTAAAGTATCCATTCAATAACTTTTCTGATTTGTCGCTACAGCGTGGAATGGGTGAGCTTTGTCTGTGTCTGAACCAAGAGCTTCCCCTAAGCAAAGATTTTATGGCTTCAGGTTTTACAGAGCACGCCTAGACCCTGTTTGCTGCACTGTCCCCTCTGAGGTGCATTTATACGTGGGGTAAGAAGTCCCTAAGGTCCAGGAGGAGGGACCTGAACCTATTCTCTTTTCTCTGAGATGTGGGTTTGTAAGTGGCAGTAAGGGATCATTTAAATCTGGGACTGGCACTGGTAGGAGTGGACACCCATGAGAACAGGGTAAATATAGGAATCTTTTCCAGCACAGAAAATTTTCCTTGCTAAAAGAGCGTCCTGGTTTCAGCTGGGACAGAGTTAATTTTCTTCCTAGCAGCGGGCACAGCGCTGTGGTTTGGGTTTAGGACGAGAAGAATGTTGGTAACCCCCTGATGGCTCAGTTGGTGCTGAGCAGGGCTTACACCAAGTCAAGGCCTTTCCAGCTTCCCCTGCTCTGCCAGGGGCACAAGGAGCTGGGAGGGGGCACGGCCAGGACAGCCGACCCCAACTGGCCCCAGGGCCATTCCAGACCATATAGCATGTGTATATAGACGGGGGGAATAAGGAGAAAGGGGGCGGACACGTTGGGAGCGATGGCGTTTGCCTGCCCAAGTCACCGTTACACGTGATGGAGCCCGGCTGTCCTGGGCGTGGCTGAGCACCCCCTGCCCATGGGAAGCAGGGAATGAATCCCTTGGTTTACTTTGCTTGTGTGCACGGCTTTTGCTTTCCCTGTTCAACTGCCTTCATCTCAACCCATGAGCTTTCTCACTTTTACCCTTTTGATTCTCCCCCCCCATCCCACCGGGGGCAGTGAGCGAGCGGCTGGGGGGGCTCGGTTGCTGGCCGGGGTTAAAGCACACCAAAGCGTCTGTGACCGAGTTGCTCAGGTTGGTGTCACTGAAAAATAGCTACTGTTGGATGTCGTTTTCTGTATACAGAGAGCATTTCTGCAGAGATCTGATGAGGAGTTTCGTTGTCACCAGCTGGGATGAGTGACATCCCTGAAGGTGACGTCCCTATGGTCTTGGGTCCTCCAGAGTAAACTTCAGGTGTGCTCTTAATCTCCTGTCCAAAACAGAGCCCAGGCATTGCTCCTTGCCCTTCCTGAGATCCTTTCCTGAAAGCTGAGACCTGGCGTGGCGGTTGCCTCCCCTGGGCAGGTTCTCCTGGTCTTTGCTGTTTTCTCCATGATGGTCCCTTCATAGCTCCATGGCACATGCAACTAAAGCAAACAGGCTTGGGCTTCGGAGAGGGATTTTAGGACAAGGACTCCTTAGGTGGCGTAAAGAAACACAGATGTAAGGAGAAAGCGAAACCTGCCTTTGGTAATTCTTGCCTCAGTTTTTTTAGCATGCTTGAACGTTCATTGCCATTTGGTTGGAGTTCCCATGGCCGGAGGTCTTACCTCCCTGCCTCACGTGCTTTTGAGCAGGTAATACAAGGTGAGGCAAAGGAACAAATACCAGAACGTTTCAAAGCAGATACCCTTTTTTTTTGACTCTTAATTTATTTTCCTTATAAATGGATGAAGAACTAATTTGCAAATTGATGTGTCACTTCTGCCAGCTGTAAAAACAGTACAAACCAGAATCCCCCAGGCTCACACGGGCTTTGTGCTGCAGCGCTGCTCGGGCTCACGTAATTAATATTACGGCACCTTTTTCTTTCTTTTAAGCTCTGCCTAAAGAGTCAGGAATCAGGATTCATCTTCCTGGGGAGCCTGTGAAGTACAGTGCAATGTGTTAATGGTCTAACCCCTTGGGTAATTTAATTATCTATTGAGTCCATTCCTCTCTACAGCTAATTGACCATCTCAACAGCCTGCGTGCAGGCAGCTTTGGCAGATTTATCTCCATGCCACTACCTGAGATCCTCTTCATTATGTCCTATGTATTCTAGGTGTCTAATCCATCCTGGGAGCCCAAATCCGTCTGACAAGAACCGGGAGCGCAGGGAAAGGTGAGGTGGGGCAAATGCCTGTAAATTGGAGCGCTGCTCTACAGACACGATGTGCTTTCACCTCCAGAGTGGCTGCAGCTCGTTAATCCAGGAGGCTGGCCTAATTTAAAAGGTGTAAGGGGCAAACTGCTGTCAGTGCCATTTGTAAAATACCACCCTACCCACCCTACCTTTCACCAACGACCGTTACCCGGGGCTCGTAGCAGTCGGGACGAAGGGATGCGAGCTAAATAGTGGGTCTTTAATTTGGATGGCCATCTGAACCATGAAAACCGCTTCATTTGGTTACATTTGTAGTCTTGGTCAGCTGAAATTATGTACCTGACTGTCTTGTAGAAACCTTATTCAGTCAGCAAGCATTAAGCTTGCAGCACTCCAGCCTGGTGTCCTCACCAGTTGCACAGCGTTACCGTTCAACTTGAAAAATACAGTTTGACTCCTTCACGCAAGGAAGCTGCTTCCACATCAAAAGCCTTCACGAGGCATTAAAGTAGATCGCACCCAACACATTAACACCGCCGAGATCTTTGCATTACGCAGGCAATGGCATTTAGTCCCCTAGCAGAGGTGATGTAGCCTGGTTTATATTAAATAGCCTATATCAGCACATACGTGTGCGTGATACGTGTGGTGGAGCGTTTGGGTCAGCGGTACCCAAGTCTGCTGCAGAGACTACCGCAACTCTTAGTGGGGCTGACTGCTTCTTGACTCAGAAAAGAAAGAAAGAACGGGGATAAGAACGGTTATAGGCTGTGCTGGTGCTCCCCTAATAGGCGTTTTTATGGTAAAAAATAGTTCAGCGTCAAATGTTTCGGTATTGACCCCCTGTCCTCAGCAGCGGGTGTGCGCTGCGTTTGGTGTATCCGTGCTGCATGTGCAATCATCACATGGCATTTCCGTATGCGTGTTGCGTATCTCGCTTCTAGACTGTCATTAGTAGGCTGCTGAATATTAAAACTGCATTTGCCCTTTTCGATTTCCACGTTTTTAAAGCATCATTATGTAAATGCCTGACAATGCAACAGCCATCAGATATTTCCGATAGGTGCAGCTGGAACCTTCTGAGTCGGGTAATGTCTGTAGGGTAAGTCTGCACGCCGATCTTTTTAATGAATTGTGTATTCAGAGCACAGTCATTTAAAAATTAGAGCTGGAATGATGCTTCATAACTATCCCACTGTTAGAGAAATTTTCTTTGATCCTCACTTTAATTTGGCGGAGCGTCGTCAAGTGTTACACGTAGGCCCTGCCATTTCTCAACGGCAGGATTGTTTTCATTTCCTTGATTTAAATTGGAATGGCTTTGAACTGTATTTCCCAAGTCGGATGCTACAGCCAGTCTTGTCTACCTCTGGCTCAGTGGTCTGGTTTGCGCTGCAGCGATTTAAGCTTGTCATGTTCTACGCCGTGTTCACTCCCTGGAGAAATCCCATTAAATTCGGGTAGTTCAGGGCACGTTCAGCGTGGTTCCTTTCATGGTCCGTGGAAGAGCGGTGAGCCTGGTGCTCCAGGCAGCTCCCTCCATAGAAGGTTTTCTTGAATCGGTTGGTGAGAGTTGGATTTAATGCAAATATTCCTCGGTCCGTTAATAAACCCAAGTAATGATTCAATTCAGCATTAAAGCCACTTGAGTGACTTTTACTGGGCATTGTAGCGTACCCAATGTTTCCTGCTATAACTCTGGCATTTTGGATTTTCTTTTCTTAACCACCTTAAGACAACTTTAGCATGCGTGCTCTTGTCCGGCCACGTGTATTCTGAATTTCGGAAGTAGCTGACCGTCAGCAAAAAGGCTCTCTTTACACCCCGGCTTTCATTCTCCTCTTTAGCTATGCAGCCATCAAGCTTTATTTTGAAGCTTCCCATACATTTTATTTTGGGGGTGATCTGCTGTTAAAATAATTGCTGACCGCATTCTGCTCAGGCTAGCGTGATAATTCGCGTGCTGCACTGGTTTAACAAATGTGAAAATGCTTAATTATTCTACTGGTGGAAAATTAAACCAGCTAACATAAGAGGCCTGCGTTTTAAATGAACTCAATTTTTTTTTTCCCCCCACTTAAAATTTAGTCCAGCAGAGAGTTTTGGAAAAAACGGATGCATAAATACATGGAACTGGAAGATGAAGTTTGTTGCTTTGATACAAATTTCTCCACTTTTTTTTTTGCAGAAAAAAGAAGTATTATTAGTCTAAATAAAACCAATTGTTTTGTAAAACTAACACTTCACTCCATGTTTTTTTTGAAATTTCGTGTGATTGACTATTTTTCCATTTAATCTCTTTCTGAGCCTAAGTTTTTAATCATTGTAAGAGGGTGTGGTTTTGCATTGACCGTAACTAGGAACGGGTTGTATACGGGCATTGGTTAACGGTTGGGCTTGATGGTCTTAAAGGTCTTTTCCAACCTAACGTATTCTATGATTCAATGATTCTATATATCAGGGTCCGTCGTCAAAGCATCCTGGGGCACAGCCCCTCTCCTGCTGCTCCGCCGCCCTTCTGCTAGCGACTAATTCAGCAGATAAAATATGATACAGGGATCAAATGGACCGTCCGTCCTTCTCTCGTTATGTTCCTGGAATAAGTTGTGCAGGGGACCTCTTCAACACCTACAAATATCTCAAGGGTGAGTGGGGGTCACCAGGACGGAGCCAGACTCTTCCCAGTGCTGCCCAGCGCCAGGCCAAGGGGCCATGGGCACAACCTGAAGCAGAAGAGGTTCCAGTTGAACGGGAGGAAGAACTTGTTGACTGTGAGGGTGGCCGAGCCCTGGCCCAGGCTGCCCAGGGGGGCTGTGGAGTCTCCTTCTCTGGAGATCTTCACCCCCCGCCTGGCCGCTGTCCTGTGCCCCCTGCTCTGGGTGAGCCTGCTTGGGCAGGGGGGTGGCACTGGGGGGGCTCCTGAGGGCCCTGCCAACCCCGGCCAGGCTGGGATTCTGTGAAACAGAGCCCTTGTTTGCTTGGAGGAAAATTTACAAGTGATGAACATGTGTACCGAAAGGTAAATTTATATTTTATTCTCCTGATTTTTGTCATGGTTTCAAATTCCTGTATTAAAAAAAATAATCTGTTTATTTGAAAGTGGATTAGGTAACCTCTGGGATGAAAGCTGAGTTTGCAGGACGCTGTGATTAAGCCTGCATTGTAAATAATTGCACAAAGCAGCTTGTGGATACACCGGAGTGCTGGATGCTTTCAGACCTGAACAAGCCCTTGCTTCATCAAAACTCCGGAAAGATATTCCACAGGTGGTGTAACTGTAATGTGTTCTTGATATGCCTTCGTTAAAAAAGACACCAAAAATTTGAATCATTAAGTTTTTAGCAGCAGCCCTGAGAGACCCCTCTTCCACAGAAATTCCTTCGTGAGAGATTAGCGGTTCTGACTGGGATGCTTTGTATCCAGCGTGTGGTGGTTTCAGAGCCTTTTTTCAATTAGAAAAGCCTTTAGGCTGTTAGAAGATGGTGGGACTTCGATAACGCTAAGCCAAATTGCCCTTCCTTCAAATGAGCATCTATATGGTCTTGATTACTGCTGTAGAGACTTGCCAGCATAACGTTTCTCTTCGCTGTCTTTACGGGGTCCGCTTTTTCTCTCGTTATATGGAAGGAATTCTCGGCAGGGTAGCGCTAAAGGTCGCTGCGGTGCCACGGTGGCCGTTGCTAAATCAAACCTCACTTTTCGTATTGGTTAGGCACTGCCTTTTTTATTATTCTACCGCTTGCTGTATTTTTAGGAGGTTCCTTCTATGAGATAGAGGCGTGCTGAACTCCTTGCTCGCAGCCTCTCCCGTAATGACATGTATTTTCCAGAGGGAAGGTAATGTGCTTTGATTGCCGTCTTGTGCCTGGGATAGGGGAAGGGGAGAGAAACCGGCTGAAAAACGCTAGGCAAAACTCCCAAGCTTATTTCACATTCTCTTTAATGCTCAAAGCCTTTTAGAAACCTTTAGAAACTTCTGATGAAAATCCATTTCATCATTAAATCTATGCCTGTACTACAAATGAAGAGCTTTTCACCCTCCTTAAGTAAATGGATTACTTAAGACCTTCTTTATAAAACGTAGTTCTGTGCTGCTGCCTAGCACACTCCTGCAAGGGTGCAGGCCGTTTCTCAGGCAGGATAATATAAGCTCACGTCCCGTTCCCGTGACATAGGAATCCACCTAGAGAACATGACGTGATCTACAGCAGCGTATTTAGCCTTTTTCTTGGCTTTACCAGTGGCTGCCCGAGTGATTTGGGTAACTCTGTGTCTTCCAGCATTCGTCGAATAGCTTCAACAGTTTGTGTTCCTAACGTGCTCTTACATCCGTGCATTTCAAAGGGAGCGTAGTCTAAATATTAATTATCCTGGAGTTTTACGTCGCTTTCCAGTGCGCGGTACCAGAGTGCTTCTCCAGAAAACAGCTCGTTAGGAGCTGGCCGGGAGCCAGAAGCGGGCACGCGGTGCTACGAACACCAGCAGCAGCGCCCGCATCCTCCATCGTATTCAGCCTCTCTCTGTTGTTTTTGCATCTGGCTTCGGGTCAGATAAGACAAGTACTTTTTCACATAATATACAACGCAAAACTCTTCACCGAAAAATTACGTGGAGGCCTAAAGTAAGAGTTAGAGTAATGAAGGATGTGTTTGTCTGTGGTTACCGAGCGCGATGGCCTCAACTCAGGACTGCTGGGACCTCTGGTGTCTCTAACAGCCAAGCACCCCTCTGCGTGGGGTTTGTTTCTTCTTTCCTTAAGTATCTGCTGCTGTGCTGCTGGCCACCCCTGAGGAGGGGTTGCTGGGTTTGATGGACCTTGGCTGGGAGAGGGTATCATCAGAGTAATCCCGTGAGAATACCTGGGCTGTTCTGAAGTGGTCTGGCCCTGGGATCTGGGAGAAGTTTGGTATCATGACCTCAACGGTTGGATTTGATGATCTTGAAGGACTTTTCCAACCTAAGCGATTCTATGATTCTGATTCCTCTGAACACACACACATATATGTATATTCTCCTCCTCCAGAAAGCATCTCAGATATGTGAAGTAATTAACAGAAGTCTTAAGCAGTGTCTGTGAGACACTGGTGTCATACAACTTTGCCATCTTGGAAATCATTCTCTTGATTACAGGAGTTTAAGAGAAAGCTTAACAGAGCTTGAGACCCTGCTCTTGGCCATGACAACACCCACTTCCCCGCCTACCCCCCAGAGGACAGCCGGGGTAGATGAGAAGCACTCCAGTAACTCCTCTTGTCTGTCAGCGGCGGCCTGAGGGTGAAACCTGGCGTGGGGAAGCTGCTGGTCCATCTGAGCGTGCGGCCAGGTTGGCTGGTCAAGGCCCACACTGACGTTGCATGCCCAATCTCAGCTTGGGTCATCTGTTTCTTTACCCTTCTAGGACGTTGTGCTCCTTGTCCTCCTTGGCCTGAGCACCAGGGGATGTTCCAGATACCTACGGCGGGCGTGCGAGGCGCGTCGAAATGCTGCTCTGTACTCGCTGAGTGACCGTGCGGACGTAGCCCTTCCTATTAATCCAGCTTTTAGAAATCTGCGTACATTTAAAGCTGAGCAAATTTTGCCTGTGAACGTCCGTAGGCAATTTGAAGGACTTTTAAGGAATGCAAATGCATAGCAGCCCTGCCTTGCTCTCAGATTGCTTCCTTGAAGCAAAAAGGCTTTTATTTTGATTTATACTAACAGTTTACTTGGGAAAGAGATACGAGACCAAAAAAAACTAAAACCAAAACAAAGCAGAAAAATAATACTGAGCGTGTTCTGTGGAAGACCAAATCCCTTCTGACTGAATGCGCGCTAAGATAATCAGATAAGCAAAATGATTTCAACGTCCCGTTCCCAATGTAAGAAGCATTCTGTCAAATTTGCCCTGATTGTATAGCAATGCATTACTAATAGGACTTAATATAAGCCTTTTAAATCCGGAGCGTATTGCTAGGAAAAACAGATTTCAGGCACGGTGTTTGTAGGCAAAATTCCCCTTGATGTAAGGGAGTTACAGGAGATAATTTGGTGCCGCTTGGTTTTGTAGTCAGTATTTCACTTGATGACAAATTTTGTCCCAAAGCCATCAAGTTCAATGAGCTCCTCATGATGAATTTGGAATTTTATTGTCCAAGGCGTTTTGTTCAAGTAAAGACCAGATAATGACTGATGCAATTCAGCTCATTTCAGAAAAGCAGCATTAAGAAGGAGATGAAAAACTGCATGGTCTGAAGTTGCGCCAGGGGAAGTCTAGGTTGGCCATGGGGAACAATTCCTTCCCCAAAGGGCTGTCAGGCACTGGAAGGGGCTGCCCAGGGAAGGGGTCGAGTCCCCAGCCCTGGGGGGATTTAACAGCCGGGCAGAGGCGGTGCTGAGGGCCAGGGTTTGGGGGTGGGATGGCAGGGGTAGGGGGGCGGTTGGACTTGATGATCTTAAAGGGCTTTTCCCACCCAAACCATTCGTGATTCTATGATTCTGTGATTCTAAAACTCTTAATGTCTTCACAGATTTTTGTAAATAGTCTGAAGACACCAGACAGAAATACGCTTGCCCCTTCGCAACAGTTTGCACGTCGTTTGCTGTGTTTCAAGTCTGCCGAATTAAGAAAGAGGTGCCTGGTTCGATTCACCGTGTGCCCGTGCCATCTTTACGTTTATATGCATAAGGAGTTGGGCACTTGAGCTCATATCTAATTGCGACGCCTGCCGAGAGAGGGGTGTTAGAAGCAAATTTCTACATTGTGTGCAAGAAAGAATAAACAACCTGAAGAGATAATTAGATTGCATATTGATGATTGATCAAGAAAATCACATAGATCTTGACAGTTGGTGCTGTGCAACAGGCTGTGGTGAAGCGCACTTCGGAGAGGCGAGCGATCACGGCCATTACACCGTTTTCTGTAGTAGTAGAAGTTCACAAAAATAAGAATACATGAAAAGGAAGCACCGGAAATTTTTAGTTCTGGTCTTTGCGGTGATGGGCACTGTTCCTGACGGGCGTTAGGTTATGGTCAGCTGTGGTACGGGAGGTCTTGCTCGGCTGCGGGACGCAGGCGGAGGGGCTTTGCTGCCGGGGCTCGGTGCCATTTGCGCTTGGCCCTGTGCAACTGCAACCTCAACTGAAACAAAGAAACTCCCTAAGAAAAGTAAGACGCTTAGAATCATAGAATCACTTTGGTTGGAGAAGACCTTTAAGATCATTGGGTCCAACCTTTAACCTAACCCTGCCATCCCACCACTAAACCCTGGCCCTAAGCACCTCATCCATCCTTCTTTTAAATCCCCCCAGGGATGGGGACTCGACTGCCTCCCTGGGCAGCCCATTCCAGAGCCTGACAGCCCTTTCGGTGAAGAAGTTTTTCCTAATGTCTAGCCTAAACCTGCCCTGGCTTCTTTTGTTTTCCCTTGTGACACACCTAAAAATGCCCTTTGCTTTGTTTCTTTTAAAAGATACGGGTCTGTATGTAAGGCTTTTTAAGGGTTTTTTTTTAAAAAACCAAACTTTGAAAGCTCAGCCCCTGCCCCGGAGCATCACTTACAGCCAACCCTGGCTGCTGCTGCCTGCTCCTTCTTAGGCTGAGCAGAAGGTAAAAAGAAAGGAAAAACAGACGCAGGGAAGCACAGCTTTGGCTGTTTTTCTGGGCTTCTCCTGGCATTTTACCTGCACACTGGGCTCTGAGAAATTACAGGCACAGTACCTCTCCTTAGGTATTTTGGCTCTGTGAGTTTCTTTTTAGGCTTGCTTTTTTTTTTCCCCCCTGGTATATATTTGTGAAAGGCGAGCCGTGACCCAGCCGGTAGCTTTTACGACAGCGGACAGCTTGAGTTCCTGCATGCAAACGAACGTTTGGCCTTCGGAAGACGTGCTGTGTTTGGTTATTTATCCATGCTCCCTCTGGGACAGAAGGCACGTGGAAGAGAGGGTTTATCCTTGCTCCAAACCTTGGGCTGGGTGGGATCTTGAGCGAAGGCTCCCCGTGGAGCCGGGCGCTGGGCTGGAGCTCTGCGGGGCCGGTGAGTGACAGCCGGCGCCTCCAGCGTCACCGGCGTCGCCTCTGCTGATGAGCTGCCCTGCAACGCCGCGTCTCCCCTCCGCCGGTGGCGGGGCAATAAAGCTCCGAGGAGTAGAAAATCAAATGGATGTGGACTCCAATTAGGTATTGCAGCCCATTAGCTTGTAACATAAAGGGAGGTAAAATAAGTGTAGCTCTGAAAGGCGTCAGGGTCCTTGACCCTCAAGCCCTCTCTTTTTCTCGCGCCTCCATTTCCACGCAAGCTACTGAGATCTCGTGGCCAAATTCCCGTACGTGCACGTGCAGAAGCTCTGTACATCAGTCATCCAAATGGAAATGAGATTATCCCTGACATTTCGCGAGTGCCAGGATGAGGGCAACGCGTGGCTGTTGGCTCCGTGAACTCAAAGGTCAGCTCCCATTTCGTGACAGCCAAGAGGAGCCGAATTCTCCGCTAGGCACAAGGAGCAGATGTCTGTTACTGGAGAGCTGCTTTTCTTG
>JAKFQP010001070.1:42273-52811 GCA_023375905.1 Nycticorax nycticorax | reverse complement strand
GAACCCGAGGGACGTAGAGGCACTTCACCCTACGGGCTCCCCGGGGGTCCCAGGACATGTAAACACGGTTTGCTCCGCTTGGCTCGCCCGCTTTTCCCTGCAAATGTGTTCATTTAAACCTCGCGCTCTGCCACCCCGACCACAGCAACGCTCCTGCTCTCACGCACAGAAAAAAAAAAAAAACATTTATAAATCTCTTTTTTTGGTTTTTTTTTGTTTTTTTTTTAAAAAGGACTCATCCAAAGATCTGGATAATAAATTATTTGCGTTTCCTAGGAAACTTTTTTTTTTTTCCTTTTTTTTTTTTTCCTTTTTTCTTTCTTACTTGCCTGGTTAAGCTGTCTGAAGCCTTTGACAGAAGGAAGCCGTTCACCTAGATTGTACTCGTCTCTTCGACGCAGAAATGCTATTAAAGGAGGAAGAGAACTGGAGGGGAACCCAAACAAAGAAGGAGAAGGAAAGCCCCCGTCCCGACTCGAGAAGCCCTAATTCCTCCCCACGCCACGGGGGACGGCCGGGAGGAGGAGGAGGAGGAGGAGGAGGAGGAGGAGGAATGCTGCGTAACACTTGAATTGCTTGTAAACGCTGCGGAGGGGTCTCTAAGGCTGAGAGTGATGCGGGGAGGGAGGCAGCGGCGACGGCCTTGGCCCTTCCTCGCTCAGCCGCCGCCCGGGGATGGATGTGCCGCCACCCCCCCCCCTCTGCCATCGGGGAAGGGTCCCCCCCTTTTCGCCCCCCGTTTCATCCTCCCGGCCCGCCAGCCGCGGGGAGCATCATCAGCAGTCGCCCTCCGTGGCCATGACCACCAGCATCTCGCTCTTGCCCATCTCTTCTAAGGCACTGGCCAGGGTGTTGAGATCGCCATCGTCTTGGTGCTCGGCTTCCCACAAGTCCAGGAGCACCCCGGTGGGGCTGGCTTTGGTGGCGAAGTAGTTCAGATACCTACGAGGGGGGAAGCAGAGAGGAGGCCCGGGTTGGCGCAGCGCCCTTCGGGGACGGACGGAGGGAGGATGCCGGCGCAGCAAACCTGTTTGCACCGGGAACCCCCACGGGAATGCCAGGACCCAAATGCCAAAGCCCGCGAGACGGCGCCTTCGATTTTCGACGCAGGCATTCGTGCCAAAGTAACGCAAGCTTTGTTTTGCCAAAATTGCCCTCCCTTCCTTCGGTCCTCGGAGGTGAACCCGGACAGGAACGGCCCAAGCAGAGACCCAGGGCCAGTTCAACGCGACCAGAGACGCGGGACTGCGGCACAGATGGATGCATGCATACGGAGGGGTCTAACTATGCATTGCCATACTCAGATTTCTGGGTGGACCTGTAGAGCTGGACATAACCTGGCTGGATGCACGGCAGCAGGGAGGGAGCGCGGAGCAAACCCCCCCCCAACCCCGCCCGGGGCACAGGAGGGGAAAGCAAAGCACGGGGAGACCCACCGGTCCATGGAAAGCTTCTGGGCGAGAAGCCTCCAGTCGTTTCCCCTGGAGTTGGGGGCATCCAGGCTGTTGCAGATCTTCTGCCGGATGGAGAGGGGGATTTTGAAGGCGTAGGGTCCCAGCTGGGTGGTGGCGGTGGTGGCACCGCCGTGGTGGGAGCGGAGGGTGTCGAAGGAGCCGGCGTGCTGCGAGGGGAAGGAGGGGGTGAGACCTTGCAGCGGAGAGCAGCTCCCGAGCGCGTCCCCTCGCTGTCCCGTCCCTGTCCCCCACCACCACCACCTCCCCACCGCTCACCTCTCCCAGCGTGACGTGGAGCTGGAAGATCTGCCCTTCCCCTTCCACCTGCCGGACGCAGATCTTGCAGGTGAGCTCGGTGGAGGCCTGGCTGTACCTCTCCAGCGTGAAGGTGCAGTGCAGGGCTCGCTGGCTGCCGCTCCAGATGTGATAGAAGGGGATTTCCTGCGGACCCCCAAAGCACGGACTTGGCGAAGGCTCCAGCAGTTCCCTCGGGAGATCCCACCTCCTCCGGCCACCCCGTGGGCATGGGATGGGGCAGAGGGACCCCACAGACAGCACCCCACTGGGAAAGACCACGTGAAAACCGTTCCCAACCCCCCCTTCCCCCTCCATCCCTTTGGGAGATGAGACTCTGGCGGCAAGCCCAGGGCACTCACAACCCCGTGGTGTCGGTTTGGGACCCCCGCTGCCCCCACCTCAGCCCCTCACCTGGTACTTGGCCAGCAGCTTGCTCCTCCAGAGCGCGTGGGGGATGTCGTGGATGGAGAGCCGCAGGTTGTGGTAGCTGTCCTTGAAGGGCAGGGGCTTGGGCTCCTCCAGCAGGTACCCGCCCAGCGTCCGCTCCAGCTCCAGCACCTCCTGCGGGCAGCGGGACAGGCAGCGTGAGGCCCAGGAGAAGGGCAGGGGCTGCTCCTCTCCCCTCTCCCTACCCAAAGGAGAGGAGGCAGCAGCAGCAACGAGCCCACCAGGAGCCCTCCCCAGGAGAGCAGCCTTTGCCTCCCCGACAGCCGCCCTCCAAGAACTCGCCAACTCGTCTCACACAACAGCCCAACCTCCAACTTGGGTTTTGTAAGCCATGTATAGGCCTCTCCACTCCTCAGACGACGCAAGGGTCCAACGCCAAGGTTGGACGCTTCAGTGGCACTCTTCCAGAGGGTCTTCAACACCCAGTCTGGTTTTAACACCATCCCACTATTACACCAGCAACTCTTAGGAGAAAAACGCAAATCCCGCTGCCCGACATCCCCACCTAGAGGCACTGACAGCAACCCTGACACCCCCGGACGAGTCACGGGGAATTTAAACAGCCACCGCGCTGGTGGTCCAGGCAGGCAAAGCATCACAACTCAAGCTCCTCATGCGGCGCGTGATGCTACCCGTGCCACCAGCCTCCCAAGGAGGGGCCTCCAGGCAGGAATAACAGGATCTATGGAAAACCGAGGCAAATCACAGCAGCAAGTGGGGTGGTTTTTTTTTTGCATAGGAGAGAGAAAACCCCCCCAGCAGCCGCAAAACCTCTGGTGTGATGCCTGCAGAAAGGAGCTAAGCAACACCCTCGTTCTTTCCTTCGGAGAGGGCGAGGAAAGACGGGGAAAGAGTAAACATGCTCATTATTTCACCGTGGTCACTTTGCAGGCGGTTGCATCAGGTTGTCTGCTCCCAGGGGCCAGGCCATCCTGCGAGGGACCAGGCAGCACCTCGCCGCCGGCGGGAACAGCTTTGGGAAGCAGGGGCAGCCCGCGCCGGCGTCGCGAGGTGACGTTACCTTCAGAGCATCCGGCGTGTCCTCCAAGCAGTAGACCTTGAGGCTGTACTCCAGGGAAGTGCAAACGGTGGGGGCAAAGATGGCCAGCTGGAGCCTCTTGATGGCTGACCTGGAGTAGGACTCTCCCACGAAGACGTAGGTGCCGAGCTGGTCCAGCAGAACGTGGCAGGACTTGGCTTCCAGCTGGCAGTAGCAGGGAGTGTTGAGGGTCTCCTCATCCAGGGTCACAACTTCCTAGAGGGAGAGATGGGAAAGCAAGGCTGGGGGTCAGCCCGTGGTCCGGGGAGGGGTTTGCTGGGGACTGTGCCCCCAACAGCGCTCGGGGTCTTCCCTGGCTGCAGGGGCTGGGTTCCCGCCTTACCTCCCAGTTTCCCTGGTGGGACTGCGTTTTCAGCTGGTAAATCCAATCCGAGGAGCCAACATCGGCGCAGTGGGGGATGGTCAGGACGACGGGGCGGCACAGGAGCAAGCCGGTGGGTCCGCAGGTCACCGCCGGGCTCAGCACCGTCTGCGTGCCTTCGGAGGGCAGGCTGGGGATGGGGGGAGAGGGGGACACTGGTTGGAAAGCAAGCCTCACGGCGGCCAACGGAGAGCAGAAGGGCGGGCGGCGCGGCGCGACTTACAGGGCGCTCTCTGCCTTGTTGAGGACCAGGTACATCTCGTAGAACTTCCCCTGGGGGATGGCCCCGTGGGGCACCAGCAGGCTCACCCCTGGCACGGCACACACAGGCGTTAGTCACGGAACAGGGGAGGAACCACCAAAGAGAAACCTCCCCTCCACTCCAGCCAGCCAGCACAAGGACAGCGGTGAGCTAGGGCCGCCCAGAGCGCCCCAGGAGAAACATCTCCAGATGTTCCTCAGCTGTACCACTTGCAGGGAAGAGCCAGGCCACTGCATCAGGAAGCAAAACCTCAGCTTGGATCTTTTTGCAAGGCACTGGCCCTGGATCGATGGCAGGGCCGGCCAGGAAACTCCCAGGAGGCTGTGACCTCCAGCCTGAGGAGCCTGGCTTGGGAATGGCTTGCTGCCTTCCTCCCCTGAGCCCGCTTTGGGACAGCAAAGGGCTGCTCATGGCAGGCAAGTCTGCCGGGACAAGAGCAACTCCTCAATCATTCGGCATCACCAAACGTGCCCCCCTCCCCAGCCCGGGGGCTTACCGGTGCCCGGGATGGTGAGCCTTCCCCCCAGGTAGCCAAACGTGCCGCTGGCGCTGTTGCCATGCTCCCGGGGCGAGTTGAGGAGATGCTGGGAGCCCAGGGCTTTGCTCCGCATGTTCGCAAAGTGGCCGTCCCTGGTGGTGTCCCCCGGGTAGGTGCCGGTGGCGGGGACCCCCCCCCCGAGCAGATCCGTCCCCTCGTGGAGCCCCGGCGAGGAGGAGGCGGTGGAGGAGTTGTACACCTTGATCTTGAGGTTGGGGAGGGGGTCGAGCAGGGGGGAGTTGGTCATGGGGATCTTGTCGGAGGAGTCCTGCAGGGCGTACATGGGGCCACGGTACACCCCTGCGCTGGCCGTCAGGTCCGGCTGCATCGAGGGGTGCAGCAGCTGGGGGTTGTCTGCGGGAGGAGGAGACACGGACGGGATGAAGAGGGCAGTGGGAACAAGGGGATGTAAAAGCACTGCTTGGCTGGAAGAGACGCCTGTGGAAAGCCCTCCTCGCCCGGCAAGGGACGGAGGGTGCGCAGGAGGGACGGTGGGTACGGCGCTGGGCTACATCCATCTGCCCTCCAGCGGGCGCCTGGGGAGGAACTGCTCAGCACCGCGACGAAGCGGGGAGCAGCATCCCGCGGTAAATCCCCACCGCTTCTGCTCTGCAGGTGCTTTGCCCTGACTCCCACCACCAACACCTCTGCCCACCTGCACGGAGCCCCCCGCCTTCAAAAATCATAGAATCACAGAATGGTTTGGGTGGGAAGGGACCCCCAGAGGTCACCCAGCCCAACCCCCCTGCAGGGAGCAGGGACACCTTGAACCACATCAGGTTGCTCACAGCCCCGGCCAACCTGGCCTGGAATGTTCCCAGGGATGGGGCCTCCATCCCCTCTCTGGGCAACCCTTGCCAGTGTTATACTGGATCAGCATATTCCCCCAGAAAATTGGGGCTGCGGGTTCACCAATCCCCCACTGTGATTTGCAGCGTGGCTTTCTTTCTGCCTGGGCTTGAGCTGGCGAGCAGGACCTGCACGGGCCACGGCTCTTACCATGCCGGGAGGTCTTGAAGTTGACGGGGTGGAAGCCTCCGGTCAGAGCGGCTGATGAGTCTGTGATGTCCGTGTCAAAATCCCGGCGCCTCCTCCGGTACACCACCACCCCCACAGCCATGAGGATCACGATGAAGACGAAAATGGCCACCACCAGCCCGGCGTACAGGGCCACGTCACCTGTGGCCTCCAGCACTGGGAAGGATGGAAGCAGTGGAGGTGAATAAAGGAGCACCAGAAACGCACGTCAAGACCCACCGGTGTTCCCCAGCCCGACCGCTAACTGAGGACCCAGGCAAGAAGGGGACGATGTGTACTGGGCCTGCTGGAGAGGCTGTGGCAGGAGGATGGAGGGTGTTTTCTAAGAGCGGTCAGAGCAATGCCAGAGACTGAGACGGGGGTGAACCCCTCAAACCTCTGAAGGACACCTTGCCACGGCTCGTGCAAACTTCGCTTGAGCACCAAGAAGCCCAGAAACATTAAGTTTGCATGGCTTGGATTCATGGAGCTATCAACCCTCTCATCCTAACAGAGACAACCCTGAGGAGTAAACGTAACGCCTACCCATGCATCTCATATCTATGTACCTGAGCTATGCATCCATCCAGAAAGATCGAGCCTCGCTGTACCTACAGAGACACCCCTCAGCTTCCCTGCCTTCCCTTCCCCCACCACAAGGCTCTCCGTCTTTGAACGCCTGGTGTAGCTTGGATATATTTTCCCAGAAAGGAGAGGGCAGGCAGAGCGTGGTAAAGCCTCCGTCAGCGGGAGCTGAGCCCGCTCAGCCCATCCTTCCCTCCTTCCACGCTTGCCCCCACCTCCTGGGTTCTGTGGTTTTGCGCTGGAGTGAAGCCCTGTCCTAAGCCCAGCGCCATCTCAACAGCGTTAGGACTATGCCACTTCTGGGAGGTGTCCCCTCGTCCCCATGTCCGTCCGTCCCCCCCACCTCTGGATGCCAGAAATGGGAGCCCTCGTGCGCCCCGGGACCCCCAACTTGAGGATGGGAGCCCTCGCTGGGGGGTGACGATGCCTGGAGAAGGTTTGGTGGTGGGACACCGGCTGCATCGTGGTGCACCCAAGAACTGCAGGCAGCAAGAGGGGGACGGGCGCAGGGGCGCAGAAGCGGGTCGTATTTGTAGGTTCAAGCAGAGCGTGTGATTTAATGTACACAGGAGTTTTGGGGCGGGCTTTAGCTGCTCCCCCTCCCCACCCTGTCCTTCCCCAGCTGCCGAGGAAGCCCTACCATGGATGCAAACAGAACAAAACCAAAGCAATGCCTCGCAACGGAAGAGAATGGCCATGAAATGAGCACTTACGGTGGCTTTTGGGTTCGCTTAGAACTCTTTTATCTGTCAGGAAAAACAAAGTTAGAAAACAAAAGGTGAAGGTGGCAATGGTGAGATGGGGATGAGATGAAACAAAAAAAGGTTGGGGGGGTAGGGTGGGGGTGCAGCCAGCCAGCCCGGGGGGCACAAGGAGCTGCGGCGTAGCGGGGAGGGACGGGAGAGCAGCAGCGTTCCCCGGGGCGTGCAGAAAGCCGGGCAGAAGCGCGGTGACAAGGACGTCCCCGTGCCCACAAGGACGTCCCCGTGCCCCCAAGGAGGTCTCCGTGTCCCCAAGGAGGTCCCCATGCCCAGCCAGACCCTGGGGCGTTCATCCCTGGCTAAGAGGCTAAGCCCAAGCCAGGCTAAGAGGCTAAGCCCAAGCCAGGCTAAGAGGTCTTTGGGCACTTCTGGCCCTGGCAGCGTTAAAGGGGACGGCGGTGTCACCGGGCGGTAGGTGGCAGCATCGGCTGCTCAGCCTTCAGCGCGCCCACCTACAGCGCGGCAGCACGGTGATCATTATTAGTATTATTGGTTTTTTTCCCTCGCTGCTGCTCGCTCCAGGGCTGCTACCGAGCAGTGACCCAGGGCAGGTGGTTTTGTGGTGGGGCAGAGAAGCCCCCCGGCTCGCCCCCACTAACCACAACCAGCCTCATTTCAGCAGAGACCCCAAACTTAGCACCGTTTCAGGAGGCTTGGCGGGACATTTAGATCCCACCAAAAATCCCCCAAACCTTTCTTTCTCCCCAGGGGCGAGAACTAGCTTGGGAAGGGGGTGAGGAGCCTGGTTCAAAAAATCCTCGTTAAAGCCACGATTTAAAACCCAGGCGCCGGCGGCGCCGCTGCCTGCCCCATCACCTTGGCGGCGTGGGCCAACGACAGCGTGGCCAAGCGCCGGAGCACCCGGCGGCGCCCGCCCGCGTACTCACTCTGCAGGCAGAGCCCGTCGGTGCAGTTTTTGGAGTCGAGCAGCACGCCGCTGCAGTCCTTGCCGCCGTTGCGGGGCGCCGGGGCGGCACACTCCCGGCTGCGCCAGTGGGTGCATTCCGTGCTGCACGCCGACCACTTGCTCCACTCGGTCCACGCGCCGTCCACTGCGGGCCACCAAAGACAGGCGCGTCGGTACACCCCTCCGAATGTCCCCCCGTGCTGGGATGTCTCCGGCAGCAGAAAGGTGCCCACCCCAGGGCTTCCAGAGCCCTTCAGGGAGCGCTACCCCAGCAAACCCAGCCCTGATGCTATCTGGGGAGGCTAAGTTGTCTCTCTGTAGGCATCTCCAGCTCTTTCAGGTCTTGGCAGACTGAAAGATGCTTCGGACCGGTCTCCTGAGCCCCTGTCTCCTTGGGGAGCACCAGGAGCACAGCTGGACTGTGCAACCTTGGGGACAGGTAGCGTGGGCAAGGCTTCTGAACCCGCCTTACCTGGGCAGAGGGTGGTGCAGGTGATTTTCTGGAAAGGCTGCCCATCGCAGAAGGAGCCGCCGTTCAGCGGCGCAGGGTTGGTGCACGTCCGGGTGCGCTTCTGCCAGCCCCGGCCACAGCGGTTGTTGCAAGGAGACCACTCGGACCAGGTGGACCAGCCACCGTTCACTGCAAGAGGAGACGGACAGCGTTAACACGTCAACAGAGCCCGTTTCAGCAGGGACTGGAGCCAAGCCAGTTCACCAGGTCCTCTGCCCTTACACCTTCCATGACACCCTGGAACGGCGAGGGTCAACACGAGAGTCCTTCCCGTGTCGCACACCCCATGCACCAGGTGCTCAAGCCTGCTTTGGTCCTTTTTCCACTTTGCAAATGTTTTTGCATCTGGCCCCAGCAGATCTTTGGTTTCACAGCAAAGTTCGGCCAAATGCAGCTTTTCAGCTGCTTTGAGAGTCAAAGCGATCCCGCTGGGTCCGACCTCCACCCACCTTCATACCCCACCGAGAAGCCTTGCGAACACCCACACCTAACAGCCTCTCCGAATAGCCTGTGCGAGCTGGTAGAGGTTTCTCTTTGGCAGCCATTGGGGATTATCCCTAATTTAAGGGAATGCCCTGGTGGGGTTCACTCCTACCACTCCCAGAAAGCACCCGAATTTCCCCTTGGCTTGGAGACATGGCCGGCAGCAAAGGCCCCCTCCCCACGAGGAAGGGCTGGTACCGTAGACGATGACGGCAGCCGTGGTGCTCCGGCGCTTGGCCACGATGTTCTTGGCCATGCAGGTGTAATTAGCAGTGTCCAAGAGACGGGCCTGCTTGATGATGAGGTTGTGATCGATGGTGATCAGGAAATTGGTGTCCTGGGTGGGATCGATGACATCCTCGTTCCTCAGCCACTCCACCTGGCAATGCAAAGGAAGGGATGGGTAAGGACGGTGATTGAGCTGAACGAGAACTGAACACTCAGCCAGGAAAAGCACGTCATGGGTTTCGGTGGCAATGCCCATCCCACGTGCTCCCCACCATGAGGGTCTCCAGGGGCCCCAAAACTAACCCAGGACACAACTGCTTAAGGAGGCTGTTTGGGAAGGGCGTGAGTCGATACCGGCACCGAGCACGGGTGCAGGCACGAGCAAGGACAAACATCAGGTTGGAGGGACTGAATCCACAGCCCTGACAGAGAGCAAACCCGCCCCCCCTGCCAAGACCAGCCTCTGACCTGCCCCAAAGCCCTCGCCACCCTCATCCCCGAGACCACCGACGTCCTCAGCACCACAACCTGGGCAATCTTGCCTCTGCCTGTATTTATTTCTCCTTGAAAGCTGGGCCAAACCAGGCCTGACTGGGGCACATTACTGCTGTTTTGGCCAAGGATGGGACATTGTGGCTACCACCAGTGCTCAGCTCCTGGGGGCTAATCGGAGCTGGGGGCTACCGTGCTAGGGAAACCCATCTGTTGACTTTGCCAGCCCTTGGCTCTTGCCTGTGACTGCTCCCCTTCAGACAAGTCACTGGGTGCCTCCTCGCTAGACCTTCCCTCGAAGGGGTTAATGGCACATCAGGAATCATGGGGAGGTGGGTTGAGCAGGAGCTGAGGTTAGGTGTGTTATTAGATGTCAGAATAACAGATCCGCTGCCCAAAATAAACAATTCTGCTGAATAATGAAAGCTGACGGTCTCGGTGCAAGGCCATCCATCACGGCCGCAAGCCATCTCCAAGGACGTGCCCCACCTCTCCCCGGCCGTGGCTGCAGACTGCCAGGAGAGGACACCCCACCGGGCATTTCTTTGGGCTGCCGAGCTGCTCACCTCTGCCTGCGGCACCCCCTCGGGCGGGCGGCACTGCAGCAGGACCTCGTGCTCCAGCGGGACCTCCTTGCCCAGCGGCTCCTGGTCAAAGTTCTTCCGCAGGTCTGGGGTGGGAGGAAGGAAAACCCAGGGGTTACCAGTCTGCTGTGGAAACAGCGCAACCCACAAAACCTTGGTGGGGGCAGAGAGCATCACCTCGGCACCAGGAGGAGGGGAATCGCTCTGGCGTGACACAGCCGGAGCAAAACACGTCCTGGGAGGAAGGAGCCGGGATGGATTTGGGATAGCATGTGGTCCTTGAGGATGATTCGTGCGCTTGCAAGCTTATACCCCCTCCCATCTTTTACCTTTGGGGTTAAACCTCAGCTTAACCTCCGTTTCTTCCCCCCCTCCCATCTTTTACCTTTGGGGTTAAACCTCAGCTTAACCTCCGTTTCTTCCCCCCCCCCGGGCTTTCTATACCAGGATCCTTCTTTGCTGAAGGGGTTAAAAATAGAAGATTTGCACAACAGCTCGGCTCCCGCATCGGTGCCAAAGCGAATCCCCAAATTTCAGGGCTACAGGGGGTC
>JAKFQP010001069.1:18093-28966 GCA_023375905.1 Nycticorax nycticorax | reverse complement strand
AGGAGTTCCTCATCTTTCTTGAACTGGGGAGCCCAGAACTGGACCCAGTGCTCCAGGTGGGGTCTCCCCAGGGCAGAGCACGGGGGGAGGAGAACCTCCCTCACCCTGCTGGCCACGCTCCTCTTAATGCACCCCAGGGTGCCATTGGCCTTCTTGGCACCAAGGGCACCCTGCTGGCTCATGGTCAGGTTGTCATCCACCAGGACTCCCAGGTCCCTCTCGGCAGAGCTCCAACTCCAACCCAAGGTTTCTCCTCCTCTTTAAAGGGCAGCTGAACTCTTTAAAGACCTACTTTTAACTCAAGAGTATCTTGAGGGGGGAGGAACACAAACCAAAAAAAACACCCAAGGCATTTGGAAGTCATTTTGCGGGTGCTGCTGCAGCCTGGTTCTCCTCCTCCTCCCTCTTAGTAATCATGCAAGCACCACGCTGGGTGAAATCAGGCTCTGCTCCCCCAGCGAGGTGGAAATGAGCAACAGCAAACAGATTGGATGTGCACCACAAAGATCCCGTCTCCAGAGCCCTCAGAGATGGTGAAGGGCGGTCCTGACACAGCCCAGGTCACCCAGAGCCGGGGCTCTCTCCCGGTAGATCCCAGGTTGACACTTCCACAGGGATCAGGCTCTTTGGAGTTGGAAATCCTAACGACTTCAACCCAGAGCAACCTGCAGAATTGGGTGGTTTGTTTACTGCAGGCTGCGGTAGGTGTAGGAGTGCAGAACGGGGTCCTCTGCAAATAGACCCAAAACATTTCTACACGCCTCGAGGAAAGCAGAAGACTACGCTTACGCCCCGTGACAACGCCAACCAAGAGCAAAGGAGAACAAGCCACCAGGTTGCATTTACCCCCATGAAGTCAAAATTCCTAATCCAAGGAGCAACCAGAATACCGGGGGTAGAGTCCTACGTGTGAAGAAGGCATTTCATCGCTGTATGAGGGATTATGTGCTCCAATGTTATTTATTTCTTTAAAGCTCTGCGTATATAAATTCACGTCTAGTCATGACTATAAAAACCAACCCCAGAACCCAACCTGACAAGGATGGTCAATAACCATTTGAAACGCTCCAGAAAGGGGCATTAGGATGCTTGAGATCAATACAGACATTGCCAGAGGCGTTCATCATGGAGGCCAGCTATTAAAACTCAAAACGAATTGATGCCTTTTGAAAGCAGCAGTTTTCCGGAGCGAGCACGGTGTGAACAAGTCAATGTTATTACAAATAGAGTTGGAACCCTCTAAATCTGGTGAAGATCCCATTTTGCAGAAGGAGCCTCGCATTAGACAAGTCGCAATGACTTAATGAACCTTTCGGATGCACACGCGACGCTCCAGCTGAATATTACCCCAATGAATCACGCCGGGTTTCAGGGCTGGAGAGGCTTTATATATCATCCCTCCTTCACGGCCTCTGCTTCTGCTCAGGGAAAGAGGGAACAAGGAGAAAATTTACGGGGCGAGCATCAGCAAACCGCTTGTGCTCTTACGATGGGAACTGGCCATTTCCATGGAGGAGTTTTCCCCTTGGCACGGGGGGACAACCGCCGATCAGGGCAGCCTGCAAAGCTGGGACAAGGCTGGACTTGCTGAAACCAGCCGGTACACCAGCAGTAACAGCAAAAAGTGAATTTTCCAACTGCAAGGATGCAGCCAGAGCCAGAGGCAAACCATACCCATGCTCTGCCTGGAGCATCCGTACCAACCGCACAGCACGGCTCACACCCTCTCTTTGTATTGGTCCCCCTAAAGGGTTTTGCCTCCTCTTTTATCTCCCCGGCGCCCTTCCTCCCTTTCATCAGAACTTTACTATAACGTTACAGGACTTGAACTGCCTGGGCACCGATGAAAGAGATGCTGCGTGAGCAGGGTCTGCTTCCCCGGCGCGCAGTCCACTCCAGCAGCCCCGGTACACAATAACTTCCTTTGAAGGGGAAAAATAAAGCAAAAATGGAAAAAAAAAAAAAAGACAACCTCAGAAAGGAGGTAGAAAATTAGAGCAGAGGCTGGGTGATGCTGCCGAAACGGGCCCGGCGGGTCTTGGGGATGTGCAGCAGGACAGACCGATGCCGGGTCTGGGGGTGCCCGCAGCCCACCCGCCTCCCCTGCTCCAGGGCTTCCCCAGCTGAAACACCGCCTATGCCTCCGCGGCATCGCAGCTGGACTGATAGAGCAGCTCAAATTTAAGGCAAAAAAATACAAACCCTATGTAATAAGGTTTCTCTGCGATGCCCCCAAACCTCACGGCTCATTTAAGTAACAAGTTTAATGAAATTTCATTTCTTAAGTACACTATTTCAAACACCAGTATCTTTTTCCAATTACTAAACCCCATCTGGATTTACTTACTGAACATCTAGGCGGGAACGCCACAGCACCATTTCCTAAATCATGCCCCACCACAAGTCATTAAAGCAAACCCTGATTCCCCTTAATAACATCAGCGACGTCACAGCGCTGGCAGCGCGATGCCAGAAGCGCGTCACATCCCCTCGGCACAGCCAGCCGCGCGTCTGGAAGGGGCCATGGGCAAGCAGAGATGCTGCTGGTCGGCCAGGTACCTCAGCAGGCATTTATTTGTGGCTTGGGCCAGCAGCCAGCTCAGGGCTACTGCTCTTAACTCCCCAGGGCCAGAGCCAACCACTACGGATGCTCCCAGCTGAGCACCAAAATTATATTTGATATTTTACTCCGAGCATTTTACAGCCATCTCGCTGCGACGTCCTCTGCCCCAGCACACCTAGAAAGCATCTCCTTGGACATAAGATCTTCCACCTGCAATACGGCAGCGAGGATGTTAAAGCAAGAGCGGAGGGGAGTGATGGGGAACGTCGTCGCGCTCCCACTCCGCTCCGTAATCCGATTTGGAGCGGCGTGAATCATTGGGCACCAGGAGACGATAAAGAATCAACATGCCGCGCTGTTAAATATACAGCTCGTAGGAGCATGAGTCACAGCTCAGGTTTCGAGGTGCGACGCCGCACGCAAATCCTTTCTGAGAACTACCCAAGAACACTGCGCACGTAGCCACGATGGAAAGGGTCAGACCTGGCCTCCCAGTCCTGCAGCCTGCGGTGACCCTGCCAAAACTACTTCCCCTGGCTGTAACGCCTGCAAACTCAACAGCCTGAGCTGCCCCGAGCCCTGGGGAGGGCAGGGGGGGGAGGTTTAGGGACCAGGGCAGCCCGTAGCCCTGTGGCAGGGAGGGCACAGCCCACCAGGAGCTTCACCTGCACCCAGAGGAACCAACCAACCCTCTGCAGCTTTATCCCAACCTGCTCCAAGGGAGGCAGAGAAATACAGATTACATCCCTTGCCTACCCAGATGTATTAAAGACAAGGCTGGGTTCTCTTTCATTTGGAGTAATTAAAGCCTAGTGATTATCCCACTCATCAAACACCGAGTCTAGACACCGGCTTTTCACTGCGATTCAGACCCGTACTCCATTTGACGGGGACGCCTGTGTCCCTGCCTTCACGCACCCACGGGGCAGCCGGCCCTTCACAACCCCTCGGAAAACCTCATCGCGATTCAGCATCGCCGCCTGTGATCGCACGGTGGCAGCGGGCTGGGGAGGAGCCGGAGGACGAGGGGAGCAGAGCTGAGATGCAGAGGGAAAGAGGGGGCTCCCGGCCCCATCCGGATGGTACCGTGCTTCCTCACTCCCTACAAACAACTTACAAGTGATGGGAAACCAAGGGATTCGGGATGATGGGGAAGCACAGAGGCACCCAAACACACTGCTGACTGGGGGAAAAAGCAGAATAAGAAATTTTTTTCCCCCTGACAGAGTGGATACGGGATAGGTCTAACTATTGCATTTCCTCCCATCGCCCTTTCTACAAGTCTAAAAGAAACCACCTTGCTTGCTTAGCACAGCTACGAGGATCCCACCACCCCAGCACGACCCCCCCCGTCGCTCCTGCTCCCAGCCTCTCCCGCTGCCACGTTAAATACGCGCCTACAGCTCTACCAGCGGAGACCTCCCGTGTGCTTACGAAGGCTTACACGCTCCCCAGCCAGCCCCACGCCAGCTCCCCTGCTCCTCGCCACCAGCCCCAGCCCGTAAAGACGACTGCAAAACAAGGCTGTGGTGCGCTTTGGGATGGGTTTGTTGGCTTGTTTTCAGAGCGTTAGCCATTTGAAAACATGTAAATATGAAGGAAGGGTCAATGATTCAACAGTGATCAAGTCTGAAATACTCCGCTTGGTACCCGTTAGGCTTTGCAAATACCCGTCGTGTCCCCAGAGCGCAGCCAAGCAGGGCCCAGAGCTGGGGAAAGCTGCTTTCTTGGAAGGCTTGAGGTATCTTGTGAAAATACCCAGTTAATTTCAGTAAGCAAAAAGGAAAAAAAAAATTATAGCAAGAGACAATAAAAGAATTACTGTGTTGTAGATTCTTAATACCATTTCCCCGGAGAGAGGAAAACCAACGAAATCTAATGGAAACTTTCTATTCTCAAAACCATTTGCACCGTTATTGTTTGCAACTGAGAGCAGATGAAAACACAAACCCCCAGCAGATTAAGGTTCTGAAAATTGCAGAGCTGCCTGCTTTTTTTTTTTTTCCTCCTTGAAGAATAAAACTAAACTGCACCTGGGATGTAAAGTTCCCACCTTACAAAAATATGGAAAACCTTGCAACAGCCTCCCAGCCTGCAGGGTTAGAGCAGCCCTCAAGCTTGCGCTTGCCCCAGGAGCTAAAGGGCATCCAGGACCCAAAGCCCACGGAGCCTAGCACAAAACTTCCTCCCGTCCCTTTGGAAAAATCCAAGCCGGTATTTCAAGTCCTGAAAATTCCTGTGGATTTGAAACGCTTTATGAAACACGCAATCAAGCAACACAGTTAAATAACGGAGCCTGATTTAAGAGGCTAGCGCTAGTCTTTGCAAAAAGAGGGATCACTTCTTCATCTCCATCTGCTCCCAGCTGTACTCAAGATACCGTAAACCGCTCTTCCAGTTTCTCTTCACCCAAGAAGCAGCAGAGGAGCAGTGAGATTAATTCACTGAACTCCGTCATCTTCATCTACTGAAAAGCTGCTGTTGAGTAGAAAATTGTGTTGCCTCCAAGGACGTATCCCTACACAGCTGGGCGTAAGGGTGGCCACCACCCACCCCATACACACACCCTGGACCTGGGGAAGCCTGACAAGGTTCTACCACCTTGACTAAAAAAGTTCCTTCTATAAAATCCCTTTAAGGAGGAAATAGCTGCCAACAAGGCATTTTATTCCACACTTTGGCAGCTACAATTCTATTAACCTCCAAAATGAGGAGTGACAGCACGATTGCAAGTCCTAGTCTATAATTAGGGAGAGCCACCGAGGGTCGGTGTCGCGGGGCTCCTTCAGCATGGCATAACGTGGCAAGGGCAGGGTTACCGCTCGCTGCGCCCACGCTGAAAATAAACTTATCTCAAGCTAAGCTGATGATTTCATTTCCCTGGTGAATGAGATATCTAATTATCAATAATTCATAGGCAGAGACAGACGTGCAAGTGGTTTTGAGAACTGAAGTAGAAACAGAAGTAATGATTCTTGGAAGAAGAGCCAGCAGAGAGACAGATCCAGACAGGGAAGAGAAGGTGCACTTTGCATGCACGTGTCAAAACCAATCTAATTTCAATCACATACGTGACAGCCTGGGTGCCAGTTTAACGGGGGGATTTTCCCCGTACACTCTGCAGTTGGTATATGACAGGATGCTTGCCTGGATGGAGCCCAGCTCTACCTATCCGGATGGACAGCTCGCTCTCGTAGTCCAGGTGATGGGCAGGTTCATGCTCATATTTTTCTTTCACCGCTCGTTGGTCGCAGCTCAAGGCAAAGACTGCGTGGGGAGGCCCGCTGAAACCCTGCAAGGCAAGAGGAAAAATTAAGGGGTTTCCCTACTGGTTTGGGTCAAGCTGCATGGCACTGGGCTTTCTATTGGTATGTAGCAAGGGGTTGGTAACACCCCAGTGTTTTGGCTACTGCTGAGCAGGGCTCCGACAGCATCAAGGCTGTGTCTCCGACGTTACCACCACCACCACCAGTGGGTTGGAAGGGGGCAAGATCTTGGGAGGGGATGTAGCCAAGACCCCTGACCCAAACCAACCAAAGGGATATTCCATACCATATGACATCAGCTCAGATATAAAAACTAAGGGAAAATGAAGGGGGGGGAGGAGGGCGGCATTCGTCTTTTATGACATTTTGTCTTCCGGAACAACAACTATGCGTACTGAAGCCCTGCTTCCCGGGAAGTGGCTGGGCATCTCCTGCTAATGGAAAGCAGAGAATAAAATCTTGTTTTCCTTTTGCTACCGCACGGCACCTTTGCTTTTGTTTTTTTATTAAACTGCCTTTACCTTGACCCATGAGTTTTCTTTCTTTGCCATCTCATACTCTCCTCGCCTGTCCTGCTGAAGAGGGGAGCGATAGAGGGGCTTGGTGGCACCTGGCGTCCAGCCAAGGCCAACCCACCACACCCACATTTCCCCACCAGCCTTCTCCCAGCCTCATCCTCGGGGACTGCTCCGGCATCTGCATGGCTGGGACGCCGACCGGGGCACGTGCCACAGCAGCTTTTCGTGGCCGCAGGGACACGTGTCTTTTGGGTTCCCCCCTCTCTCTACAGACTGCCTAGTTGTTTAGGTTTAAATGCGCGTTTCCAGCAGAAACATCAAGAACAGGGTTAGAAGGAGCTGTGGGCCAAGAAGTACAGGGCTAAAGAGGGAAAGCCAAAATTCACATGTGTTAACAGCAAGAAATGCAGTTCCACAAACACAAAGAAATGCAATTCCATCAAGGCAACTCCCTCCAAAGTCAACCTGAAGGAGACCAGCAGCCAAGGAGGGACCCTGACTGCTGTCCCACTGCCGAGCCGCTCGCAGAGGGTCGAGCTGCAGGGTTGACTCCGCAGAAGTTGACTTTGCAGTAGGGCACCCTTTTGTCAACGTGGATTGAGCTTGCAAGGGAAATAGTTTTTTCAAAACCGAATCCATCTGAGCATCGGATGAGACACTGTGTTCACAACCACCAAGCGTTAGTTGGGTGGGACTCATCCAGATGGCCCGATGAGACTTCAAACTCACTTGGAATGTATTCCTACACCATTTATAACCTCCAGAAAGCAGAGGGGGACTGCCAAAACCAATACCGTCCAGCTATGCGCAAAGTCTGCAGGGAATCAGAGCAGAAGAGGGACTGCACCGCTCCCACGAGCGATTCCTGCCAACCTGGACACAGCTCACAAAAACCAGACGTGACTCAAGGATGTGCCAGAGTCTTTATCTGCACCGGCCAAAAACAAACTGGCAGACACCGTCTCTGCCTTTCCCCCCACGGTGCTGGACATGCAGCAGGAATATCTGCATCTCTGGATGTCCCCCAGCTGCTCAAACCCACCCGGAGACAGCTACAAAACCGACAGGGAAGATGGGGCCAGAGCCGTAGCCGGACAGCTGAGAGAAGGGAACGCGTCCCACGGCGGGGCTGTACGACCTGGTGTAACCAGCTCTGCCCAAAACATGGGGAGCGGGACCCCGAGTCCCCAGTGCCTCGCAGGGCTGGGAACCAGCCCCAGGGAGCATCCGCAAGGAGGGGCATCCAGCCCGGCGTCACCGGCCGGGAACACGGGTGTAGGCTGCTGGATTGATGGCAGCAGCATAAACGAACGTACGCCCGACAGCCAGAGATGGTAATGAGAGACTTGATGGGTAAGGTCACGCTGAACAAAAATAAAGGTTAAAGATGAATAACTAAATCGTCTAGTCCCCCATCATTTGCATAACACACTCTGACCAGTGCTATTAATACTAATCACATATTTGCTATCTGCTCTCTATTGCAGTTTAATCAGAGCACTTTCACCTCCGTTAACCCAGCAATTACAAGATGCACGGGTGAGGTGCTCGCCGTTAAATCCCCCTGGGAGAAGGGAGACCCACCCCACCCCACGGCGCCTGCCCGTGGGAGACACCAGCCGCTCTGCGCCTCGTCTTACGGGCAGTGGCTGGAAGAGCAGGCGGAAATACAAGCATTTTCCAGCAAAACCTGGATGGCAGGACACCGCGAGGGACGAGGGGAGCTTCCGCACCACGACCCGACTCGGATAAGGCAGGAAGAGACAGAGAAGGGAAGCTCAGGGGTCGCTGCTGCTGGCACTTCTGCAGCCTGGTGTCCCAACGTCCAGGAGAGAGCCCGCTCCTGCTGAGGCTGAAGGGGTTTTCACCTCTGGAAAGCGAGAAGCATCACTTTCTGGAAAACGCCAGCCCGAGGAGAAGCAAGGAGGGGGATTTGAAGCTGCAGAAGTAAAGCTTCAACTTCAAGCGCACAGCAAGGATTTGCAAGCGTTGCCCAGGGCTCCCCAGCCCCAGCTGCCATTGCTCTCACTTCGGATATTGGGAATGCCAGGTTTTCCAAAGCAGAAGGCTCTCCTTCCACGCGGCTCCTACCAGCGATTTGTTAAATGAGCTGCAAATGCTGCAACGGCAGCTTTGTAGGCTTTACCACCACCAGGTTGGTGGCTTCCCCCCAGCCCAAAGACAGCCGTCTCACAGAATCGCAGACTGGCAAGGGTTGGAAGGGACCTCGGGAGCTCACCCAGTCCAACCCCCCTGCTCAAGCAGGTTCTCCTAGAGCATGTTACACAGGACTTTGTCCAAGGGGGCTTTGAATATCTCCAGAGAAGGAGACTCCACAGCCCCCCTGGGCAGCCTGGGCCAGGGCTCGGCCACCCTCACAGTCAACAAGTTCTTCCTCCCGTTCAACTGGAACCTCTTCTGCTTCAGGTTGTGCCCATGGCCCCTTGTCCTGGCACTGGGCACCACTGGGAAGAGTCTGGCTCCATCCTCGTGACCCCCACCCTTGAGATATTTGTAGGTGGTGATGAGGTCCCCTCTCAGCCTTCTCTTCTCCAGGCTGAACAAGCCCAGCTCCCTCAGCCTTTCCTCCTAGGGGAGATGCTCCAGTCCCCCCATCATCCTTGTTGCCCTCCTCTGGACTCTCTCCAGGAGTTCCTCATCTTTCTTGAACTGGGGAGCCCAGAGCTGGACCCAGTGCTCCAGTGGGGTCTCCCCAGGGCAGAGCAGAGGGGGAGGAGAACCTCCCTCACCCTGCTGGCCACGCTCCTCTTAATGCCCCCCAGGAGGCCATTGGCCTTCTTGGCACCAAGGGCACCCTGCTGGCTCATGACCAGCTTGTCATCCACCAGGACTTCCAGGTCCCTCTCGGCAGAGCTGCTTCCCAGCAGGTCAGCCCCCAGCCTGTACTGGTGCATGGGGTTTGACCTCCCCAGGTCTCTCAACCACAGCTTGTCCACAGAGGCAGGGGACACGTGGCCAAGGCACGGCCAGAGCCCGTGAGGCTCTGCAAGTCGCAATAACCCAACCAAGGGGAAAAGAAACCACTTGTGTGAGCACGAGCAGTGGGTAGCATCCAGCCCATGTCCTCCATCGCCATCGCGCAGCTACGAACAAGCGAGGTCCTTGCAAGGTCAAGGCCGCTTGCCTCAAGACCTGCAGTCCTGACGAGACACCTTCGGCGGCCGTTTTCTGTGCCACCCCTTCTCAGCACATCAGATGCCATTGAGGTGGTACCCGTGAATCTGCCTGCACCAAAACGGAGGCAAACTTGAAGATATTCCAGATGCTTATTGTACGGTCAGGTCATCTCCCTGTCGGCAGGCACCAGTCCCCAACACCGGCAATTTGAAAAAACATTAGCGACCTTCAGCAAAGCCCATGATTTATTCCAACTGTGATTGCTCTGAGTCATTTCAGTCCGGTCCCTGCGTGAGTCCCTTAATTGGAATGTGTCAGCGGGTTAAAAAAGCATTAGAAAGAGAAGAGGAAAGTCAACCCACGTTAATTAGTTCATGCCAGTAATTAGCGTTAACTGAAATAACCACGGGGGCTGATTATTTCAAAAAGCGAGATGCGACGAGAGGCTTGGACAGGATGATCTTGGAGAAAAACTATTCTGGGACGCGGGAGTCCCCGCCGCACTCGTCTCCGCTTGCGGAGCTACAATGAAAAGGTTGTTAGATTGTCACGGCCCTGGGTGTAAAACCAGACGAGAAAAAAAAAACAGGTATCAGCAGAAAGCGGAGAGAACCCCGCTCCACGCGGCGCCCGCCCAGACGGGCAGATCCTGCTTTCGTTACCCAAAGGCTGCAGCAATCCCAAACTAACCTGCATGGATACGTGCCCCTCTCCCACTAGCATCCAGGCGATGTGGCCATCACCCCAGCATCGAGGGTATCGCCCTGCAATACCAGGGGTGAGACGGGGAGGAGGTGGCAGCAGCCTTTAGGCGAAGCAAGGATTTCGGATTGCGTCCTGCTTGCCCAGGCAGCCTCTCGCCCAAGTCGCTAATTGAACCGAAGCCAATTTTGGAAAGAAATGAAGAGTAAGTGGCACCCTTCAGAAACCGGCTGCTCTTCTCCACCCGACCACTGAAAGGCAATAAATTAATAAAGAAATAGCAATGACAAAAGCTGATGGTCTGGGTTTGGGTAGATCACTCAGCACCACACCTGGAGGTGCTGCTCGTCTGGGAAGGTCGGTGACGCTGCTGTCCCCGCGCAATATCTCACGGGCTTTAACCCAGCCAACGTCCCTAGACCAGGCTCCACAAAGCCATGGCCAAGAAATAATGCATCAACTCACAGCAGACAGCACCTCAGCAGGGAAGAGAAACAGAATAAATTTTACTCCCTTATTTAAAAAGAAAAACAAACGTTCCCAACTTGTCCAGGAGCTAACAGGGAGACCCTAGGAGCCAACACAAGCCGTGCTGTGGCGGTGCCCCAGGCTCCCATCTCACGCTCGTTAGGAGAGAGACAGTGATAACGGATCGGGGACCAGAAAGTGGAGAGAGAAAGAAAAGC
>JAKFQP010001068.1:22858-35594 GCA_023375905.1 Nycticorax nycticorax | reverse complement strand
GCCCCGGGGACACGCGGGCGGGGCGCAGGGCGCATGCGCGGCGCGGCTATGGCGCATGCGCAGTAGCCCACCGGCGCCCCGCTGCCTCGGGTGACCGCTCCCGCTGCTGAGGGCGGTGCCCCGGGATAACAGCGGGAGCGGCCGCTGCCGCCCTAACCGGGGGAGCGGAGCGGGGCTGTGCGGCCTCTCCCACAGCGGAGCGAGGCAAGGCGGATGAGCCGGGCCGCGCTGGGCGGGCGGCGGCGGCGGCTCAGCCACGCGTTGCCCTGGCTAAACATGGCCGCCGCGCTTTGCCCTGAGGGAAGATGGCCGCCGCGCGGCTCCCTGCACCGGCGCGGGAGGGCGCCCGGTTGCGTCATCATCCTGCGCCGGCCGCGGCGGCAGCGGCGGCAGCGGCGGGGGTAAGGGGCGCGGGGGGGCGGCGGCCGCGGGGCGGGGGCGGGGGCAGGGGCAGGCCCGGCTCCAGGCCTCGCCTCGCCGCTAAAACCCGCGCCCCGCCGGGCCTTCGGCAGCGCCGGGGGCGCTTACGGGCCCTCGGGGCGGAGCGGAGCCGCCTCCCCGGGGCCTGGGGATGGGGGCGCGCTGGGCGCAGGCCGCGATTCGGCCTCCAGCGCGGGCGGCCCCGGGGGCTTCGGGGCCGGGGCGTGATCGTGTCCCGGCGGCCCCGGGGTCCTGTCGGGGCCCGGGTTTCGCTAGGGCGGGCGGAGCGTTTGCCTCGGAGCCCCGGTGTGCGGGAGCTGCCCGGTGCTCGCGGCCCCGTAGCCCAGCCCGCCTTCCCTTCCCTTCCCGCACGGTGCCTTCGGGCCTCGGGGGCCTCCTCGGGTCGAGCCCCGGGCTGGTTGAAGCGATGTGAACCGGGCGGGGGCAGCCCCTGCCTTGGTCGTTGGGATTTTTTTTTTTGAGGTGTAGTTGGAGGTGGGAGCCGTTCCCGCAGCCCCTCTCCAGACCGGGAGGGGCGGCCGCTCCTCCTGTGAGGCCCAGGATCCCGTCCCGGTGACAGCCCATCGCCGCAGGGACCGGGGGAAGCAGCTTCCCGCCGGGATTTGCTTGCCCAGCCCAGGCCCGGCGCTGGCCGCCGCTGGGAAGGAAGCTCAGGGCCTTGGAGCGCTGGCAAAGCCGAGCCTTGCTTCGGAAAGCCCCAAATCCTCCCGCCTCTCCCGGGGGAAGAGCCACGTCCCCTCCCTGCGAGGTCCCCTCCCTGCGAGCTCCCCAGGCGGGGCCCGGGAAGGGGAGGCCGCTGTGGGAACCGAAACCAAAAGGGAGCTCGCAGCCATCTTGCCAGGGTGACCGGTTGCCGGTGCCACCTCCCGCTGCTGGGAGATGTTCTGCAGGTCAGGGGTTCTTTTTTCCATGTATTTCCTCACAGAATAAGGGAAGTTGGTATATGGATGAGACAGAGGTAAGAACACTTTTTAAAAAGCCCTCTTCCTGCCTGCCAGGATTTCTGCCCTGCCTTTTTGGCTCAGGGGTCGCTTCTAAAACTAATTTGCTGCTGTGTAGGGGGGCGGTGGGTCCCCTCCTCCTGAGCTGGGAAGGGGGGACACCCCCCCACCCCCCCCTTGCTGTTCTGAGCCTCCCCAGCACCTCACATGGAGCCCGTGTTCATCAGGATTGCTGAAATAATTCATGACAGTGGCAGCTGGGTGCTGTTGGAGGCTGCTAATGAACTTGTTTAATGAAAGCAAAATTTAAATTGCCCTTGAGGTGCCTTTGATGGAGACAGGGAGCTTTACGAAGATAAGATTTGCATCAGAAAAACTTATCTTGATGCAGATAGGTGACTTAGAGGGTCGCCAGGGGGAAGGTGAGACTGGGACCTAGCAGCAGGTATCCGTTGCATGGTTTTATCCGCTCAGTTGCGCAACCAGCTGTTGTCAAAGAACTAGAATATATCTTGTGTTGGGTTACTTGTTTTTAAAAAGCGTATTATAAGTGTAGACTTACATCCTGGATCCTGGGGGGGGGGGTACAGCTGTTTTGTGATATCAGTGAAATTTGGGCTACACTCCCAAAAACCTTTTCATATTGTTGCCAGCTGCACGCCTATCCAATTTCTCTGCATGTTAGCGTTTTACTTCCGCTGTGACGTGATGCTTTACCTCTGTGGATCACGTAACATCCAGGAAGCAAAGGACATCTGGAATTTCAGGCTGGTTTTTTTTTAGCCATGAGTCTGAAAACTGTTGCAAGCCTCTTGCAGCTCTGTCCTGTGTGACCACGCGAGCTGCTTCGCCTCCTTGTGCTGCTTCACCTCATGCCCCCATTTCTCCGATTGCAAATTGGGCTGAGATTCTTCTCTCCCTCAGGGCAGAGGAGTGAAAGTCACTTGTGTTTTGGAAGCGCAGGGTGCGTCTTTGACAGAAGGTGTCATGAAAAGGCAAACTGCCCCGTGGAGCTAGCTTGAAATTCAGCCCAACAGGAACAGAGGGTCGCTCTCATTAAAGCTGTTTCTTGGAATTTACTTTGCCTGCGATTCCTGACTGCTGGGTTCTGTGCTGGGCAGACATGGAATTTGCCATTTGTATTTGCATGAATAATTTAGACTCAGTAAAAAACAGGGAACTTGATGAGGGTGAGATGCTTGAAATGCCTCAGTGGAGGGAAGCTCTTTACACTGCATTTCTGGAATCCTATAGTTGTGTAAATAGGTTCTGAATTCCTGTGGTGGGTGGTTGTTTGTTTTTTTAATCTCCTAGCAGGTGCCTGGGAGAGTGCAGAGTGAATCACAGTGGCTCCACTTCTCCTGGCGTGCAAGCAGCCCGATTCATACGTGTGTCCCAGCGGTGCGCTATGAACAGAGGCGCTGGTCGAGGCAGAGGCTCGTATCTCACCCGCTCAAGACGTAACTGCCCCAGCACTAATCAAAGTTTCTTTCACCGCCCTCATACCCCACAAGAAACTAATCGGGAAACCTTTTTACACCAGCAGTTCCTAACAGAGAGGGACACTGAAGTCTGTTTGCTTCAGGGACAGGGATCACACGACGAATCACGCGTCAGAGGCGTGCGAGCTGCGGCACCGGCTCCTGCAGAGAGATGGCAACCCAGCTGCAGCAGAGCAGGATGGCATAGGTTCTTTGGCAAGCGCCCACGGGTAGAAACTTTGCCGCGGTATTGTCACCCTCAGTACCATCGTCAGGAGGACTCAGAGAGAGATTCTGACTCTATCAGGCTGAATTTCCAGCAACTGTCTCTTGCCGGACAAGACTGTGAACAAGAAATTCTGACCATTTTCAGGCAGCTTGGGGAGGGGAAGACTTGTACAGTTCATGATCTTGCACGTAAGCTTAAAACTCAAAAGAAAGAGGTCAACCGTGTTTTGTATAAACTCTTGCGAGAAGGCAAGTTGCACAAAGGTGGAGAGACGCCGCCGCTGTGGAGGATTGCCAGCCCAAGTGCAGCGGGAGAAAGAAGCTCCACTGAGCACAGCGGTGCTCGCACGGATCCAGCTTGTGAGGGCAGAGGAGGAAAGAGGAGCGCGGCTGGCTCAGGAGACACCGATCCCGTGATGGCTGAGACGAAGGACAAAATCTGCAACTACTTGTTCAGCGTGGAAGAGACGACAGCGCTCAACCTTGCCAAAAACATTGGGTTTTCGAGGGCCAAGGACGTTAATGCCTTCCTTAGCGCTCTGGAAAAGCTGGGAGATGTCCACAAGGAGAACACAAACCCCCCGCGGTGGTCCCTGACGGACAGGAAACGCGAGCGGATGCAGATGAGGCTGAAGGCCAGTGCAGTAACGCAGACAGCAGATCCCACACCTGAGTCGGGTTTTCCACCTTCCGCTGTTCCTCCCTGTCCCCAGGAGATGACTGTGGCTTCACCAGCGGTGACAACGTCGGAAGAAGAAAGTATAGAAAATGGACAGCAGGCGTTGGGGCAAACTGATCAGAGCGACGCCAGTGACACGGAAGCAGCCCTGCCTGAGGACACCAAGCCCGATTTCTCCAGTTTGAGTAATTATGATAACTCTGAGAACTGCAAGTGGGCCACGGATGATATCCCAGATAATCTGAACGCCATCAACAAGCAGCCGGCTGAGTCGGAATCCATCATGAATTCCCAGTCTTCCCCCAGTTACGCTGCCCAGTTTGAAACTGCTTTCCCGTGTACGCCCGTAGAGAAACTGATGGCTTGTCAGGAGAAGAACCCAGTGAGTGGCCTTACTGAATATTCCCAGTACACCTACCAGCACTGTGAGTTTGCCATGCTGGAGCAGAGTGGACCCTCTCACGAGCCGCGGTAAGAAAATTTCCTGCCTTTCCTGAGCCATCTTTTTTGCTTAAAATGATCTGACTTCAACTAACTTCACCCACTCGACTTTTGCTTTCCTGAAGGGCCTGCTCGTTAGCATTTGCTTCATTTCAGGAGGATTAGAGCTGATTTCTTGCAGCAGTTTAAAAAAAAAAAATAAAAAAGCCAAAACAAGGCTAAAATTTAACCCCAGGTAGCGCAGTTATGGCAACCCCACGCCTCATTCTGAGCAGCGACAGTGGGATTCATCTCTTCAGCTGGGTGCTGATTTAACCACTTGGCATTCAATTCCATTGAACAGGGAGAACCTGGTGTTTCTAAGCTACCCCTCAAGATGCTCTCACCCTGGAAGTGGTGTAAAGGGAGCCCAGAACAAAGCTTTTGGGTGCGGATATCTTGGGTTAGATGAGGTGAACCCACCGTGGACGTTTCTGTGGTGTAGCAGGACAGCAGCCGCTGGGAGCAGAGTGTGGAGCATCCCACTGGGGTTTGCGGAGTCAGCCTCCAGAGTCCTGCCTTCCCCTTGCTAAATCGTGGCCGTTCCTGAGCACCAGCGAGGCGGTGAAAAGCACCATATGTGCCACGCTGGAATATGTCAATAGAGCCGCTAGACAGGAAAATTGGCCTAATTTTGAAAGATGGAGTTCCCAGGCTTTTTTTTTGTTTTGTTTTTTTGTAAGGAGGGATCTGAATGGATTCAGCCCCATAACCCCTCTCCAGATCTGGTTTGACCCGTTCTCGTTGGAAGCGGGTTTCCTCTGCACAGGGCTGGAGGACAGAAGAGAAGCTGTGCTTGTTAAGAGTTCACAGGGAGGAGAGAGACAGAAACATCGAAGGCGAGACGTTTACATGAGGCAGCACCTCTCCGAGATGGTGTGAATGCGCTGTAGAGCCAGGGAAAATGCCAGAGGGATGAGTGACCCCAAACGACCAGGTGCAGATGGAACAGCGCAGGCTGCTTTTAAGCTTTCCTCATCCCTGTGCAGGAGACACAACCCCTGCAAAGGGACGTAACTGCTCTTTGCGTGCAGCCATTGCACATTTCTGGCACTGGTGGAATTCATCCTGGCCTTCTAAATAAAATCTGGGTCTGCTCCTCTCTCGTGAACAGCTCTGGAAATCATAGAATCATTTAGGTTGGAAAAGACGTTTAAGATCATCAAGTCCAACCGTTCCCCTAACCCTGCCATCCCACCACTAAACCGTGTCCCTAAGCACCTCATCTGCCCTTCTTTTAAAACCCCCCAGGGATGGGCACTCGCCCACCTCCCTGGGCAGCCCCTTCCAGAGCCTGACAGCCCTTTCGGGGAAGAAGTTTTTCCCAATGTCCAACCTAACCCTGCCCTGGCAACTTCAGACCATTCCCCCTCGTCCCATCGCCCATTACCAGGGAGAAGAGGCCGACCCCCACCTTGCTACAGCCTCCTCTCAGGCAGTTGTAGAGGGTGATGAGGGCTCCCCTCAGCCTCCTCTTCTCCAGACTAAACACCCCCAGTTCCCTCAGCTGCTCCTCATAAGCCTTGTGCTCCAGACCCCTCCCCAGCTTTGTGGCTCTCCTCTGGACACTCTCCAGCAACGCAACGTCTTTCTTGGAGTGAGGGGCCCAAAACTGAACACAGTATTCAAGGGGCGGCCTCCCCAGTGCCCAGCACAGGGGCACGGTCCCTGCCCTGCTCCTGCTGGCCACCCCACTCCTGATCCAAGCCAGGATGCCCTTGGCCCTCTTGGCCACCTGGGCACCCTGCTGGCTCATATTCAGCCGGCTGTCAACCAGCATCCCCAGGTCTTTTTCCGCCGGGCAGCTTTCCAGCCACTCTTCCCCAAGTCTTGTATTGTTGCATGCGGTTGTTGTGACCAAAGTGCAGGACTTGGCCCTTGGCCTTGTTGAACCTCACCCAACTGGCCTTGGCCCATGGATCCAGCCTGGCCAAGTCCCTCTGCAGAGCCCTCCTCCCCCCCAGCAGACCCACACTCCCACCCAGCTTGGTGTCATCTGCAAACTGACTGGGGGTGCCCTCGATCCACTCATCCAGGTCATTGATAAAGAGATTAAACAAGACCGGCCCTAAAACTGAGCCCTGGGGGACACCGCTTGTGATGGCCGCCAACTGGATTTAACTCCATTCACCACAACTCTCTGGGCTCGGCCACCCAGCCAGTTTTTTACCCAGCGAAATGCAATGAAACAAGGCCCAGATGCAGAGCTGTCGGGGGGGACCCTTGGTATTTTTGTCTTCTGCACATGGCAGCCTGGGTTTGCTTTCCTGGCCCGAGCTAGCTGCTCCTTCTCCCCTGAATTCCAAGAGCTGCCTTGCCTGCTTGTCCTGAGAAGACCACACTTTTGCCTCTTGATTTACCTCTTTGCTTTTCTCTTTCAAAGGTTTAAGTTCCAGGCTGTGATTAATGGGCGCCGATTCCCACCAGCAGAAGCAGGCAGCAAAAAACTCGCTAAGCAGGAGGCAGCAGCTAACGCTATGAAGGTCCTGATGAGTGAAGCGGAGAATGGAAGACATGGTGGAATTAAATGTGAAGAGCCATTTCCCTCCGACAGCTCTGAACCGGAATTGGTGAGCCTTGTTTGCTTTACTCGTGAGGCTAGTGAAAGTGTGTTTGGTCTTGAAACTGGTTTCCTCCATCTTCTTGCCGTAGCCTTTGCATCCAGAGGCAGAGCCGTCGTCTGCGCCAGCTCATCTCAACCTGCTTCCTGGGAAGCACCCTATCAGCGTCTTAATGGAGTATGGACAAAAATCAGGGAACACAATTGAATTCCAGCTGCTCTCTCAGGAAGGCCCACCGCATGATCCTAGGTATGGCATGTTGTTGTCAGCTTTGGGGAGGACGGAAAACCTTTCTTTAATATCCTTCCTCTTCAGCACGCTACCTGCGTTCCTGGCCTCGTCACTGACCTAGCTGAGCGCTCCTCTTACCCGAGGAGTCTGGGCATGGCTCCTCCAAGACATCTGCCTCCTGAAAGAGACCAAAACCAATGCCCTTTCACAGAGAAAGGGTGCTGTTACTTCTGCCAGACCAGGAACAGGTTCCAGTCCTGTACCCTACCTGGTAGCGTTCTAGTGGGAGTATTTAAGGCCATTGTGGTAGATTTAAATTGGAGATAACCCAGAAGGATTTAACTTGAACTGGGAGAAGGGGATAATAAACAGATGGAGACGCCTATGCTTAACACTTTTCATGTGCTATAATGTCCTGTCAGGTTCAGCTACTGTGTGAAAATGGGTGACCAAATTTTCCCTGCTGTGGTAGGAAACAGCAAGAAGGGAGCAAAGCAAATGGCAGCAGAAGTTGCTGTGAAGATTCTTTCGGGAGAGTCTGTACCCCATGTCCCGCCTGAACAGGTACAAAGAACTTCTTTATAAGACCCAAGTGGTTTGAGTTGGGTTCCCCCTCCCCGCCCTTTATTTCATATTCTACTGGATTTCACCCCACGAGGTCACGTGCTGGCTCTGGCAGAGGTCTGCCGAGTGCGCTTGGCCTGCGGTGGTACCAGCTGCTCAGTATTTAACAGCCTTCTCCTGTCCAACTCTGCTTTAGCCTGTCGTGAAGCCCCACGGTGACCAGTCCATGCACAGCTGTGGACCGTGGATCGCCACTCCAGAGGAACCCAAGGTGGCGAAAGCGAAGGGTGTCGGGGAGCTCATCAAATACCTTAATGTCAATCCTGTCAGTGGCCTGCTGGAATACGCCCGCTCCAATGGGTTTGCCGCGGAGTTCAAACTCATTGACCAGTCAGGACCTCCCCATGACCCCAAGTAAGTCGCTGCCTCTGTCCGGGGGGAATTTTTGCTCTGTTGCTGTTGTCCTGGAGAAAAGGCAGAGAACACAAAATTCCTGATGCAGTTTGAGATGGCAACAGGCCAGGCTGCTGCCTCTGCCAAACCTTACGTCCGGGTGACAAGAAGCTACCTCTGCTCCTCCTCTCTCCACTGAGAGAAATTAAAAACCAGACTGAAATCCATAGGTTTCAGGGTTTCTCAGAGGTCTGCTGTCTTTACAGGTTTGTCTATCAGGCGAAGGTTGGAGGCCGTTGGTTCCCCGCTGTAACTGCACACAATAAAAAGCAGGGCAAGCAGGAGGCAGCTGATGCAGCGCTCAGAGTCCTGATTGGGGAAACGGAGAAGATTGAGCGCATGGAAGGGATGAACATCAGCGAGGTAAATCCTTTTCCTCCAAAGCTGGGGCTGGTTTTGTAGCCCTGCTTGTCCTGTGCCATTCAGTCCAGCAGAAAAATGCTTTCAAGATCAACTGTGAGATCTTTGTTCTCTGAAGGTGTAAATAAGCTGACATTTTCCTGAAGTGGGTTAGATGTTTCCTCGGGGCACAGACGTACTCTTTCCTCCTGCTGGCGTCTGCTTTAGGGCTAAATTATCGTCAGATTCTTCCACAAGCTACTGAAGTGTGTTCCTGTGGTGGAGCAGGAACACGCTCATTTTTAATTCTGTGACTTTTTTTCTTCCCCTCCCCACCTCCTCCTTCCAAACCCCTTCATGCTGCATTAAAAAATGTGTGTCAGCTTGAAAAACTCCTGCGTCAGATAAGAGCAAAGCTCTGGATGTGTCAGGATGGCTATCCCCAACCTGGGCTGCTTTAAATCACACGTAGAGTTTTGTGATCTCTTAAAAGCCGCGTTCCGGGGCTGCACAGCTGAGCACAGCAGCTGTGGCTCTAAATAGAAAAGCCATCAGGGAGGATTTGTCAGTCAGCAGTGCTAGAGGAGGCAAGTGCCCGTCTGCAGTGGCGGTGACTGTGCAGTCTCCTTGCAGGCAGCCAGAGAAGGAATTCCTCCAAAGCCAGTAACAGATTTCCTTGGCTGAGTCTCTGGGAACAGGCAAGATGGGGTTTGTTCCTTTGTGCTGGGGGTTTCCCCTGGCAATCTCGGGTGGCCGTTCCTCAGCCCGTTTTGCTTGCTGCCAGGAGGGACAGCTTGCTGCTGTCTCTTAATGATGTGCTGGAAGCAGAACTCAAAAGCATTGGACAGGGTTTTCCCAGAAATACCTAAAAGAACTTCACCCACCCCTTGCCACGACACTGTCTGTGCACTCAACCCCAAACTTCTCTGCCTGTAGCTTGTGTTTTCTGTGCTCCTGCCTTCTGCTTGGACGCTGTGCTTCATGTTGGCTACTTCTTGAGCTGATTTGTTCCGTGACCTGCTCATTAGCCCTTTGCAATCCTGGTCTTGTGTCCCCATTCCAGCTCCCCGTGAGTGGCAGCACCCTACACGATCAGATGGCCATGCTGAGCCACCAGCGCTTCAACACCCTCACCGCTCGCATCCAGCACAGCCTGCTTGGGCGCAAGATCCTGGCTGCCATCATCATGCGGAAAGGAAACAGGGGCCTGGGAGTGGTGGTCAGCATCGGAACGGGTACGAACAGCTTCTTCCAGCACCAGCTGAGCTCTCCCTTCCCCGCTAGATTCCCTGTCAGCTGCAACTAGGGAATGGCTCTTGCTGTAGGCTTCTTCAGAGAGGGCAAGAAACGTTCCCAGGGCTCGCGTGGTGTCACAAGCGATCTGGTTAGAGAGAGAGAACAAAGCCAACGTGCCTGCAGCTATATTGCTCTTAATCTTTGCTTGCATTGCTACGCGCCAGTCTGTGCATCAGAGCATGGATTCCTCACGTCGTACAGCACAAGATCCCCCAGCTTCTCCCAGCTGCATGTACCTCAGCTCCCTTCCTAGTTACCTGCCACGCTTCCACCCAGAGTGGGGGGCTGAAAAGCACTCAGGAAGGGATGCTGCCCCTAAGCCTGTGGCAATTTAAGTCTCTGCTGTCCCTAAAGTAGTGTGTGCTCTTTGTCCCTTTATTTTCCTAACTGCTTGGATCAGGTTAATGATTTAATAGTCGGGGGGTGCTGCTGCTCAGCAGCCTAAGGTAGTAAAATATGAAGCGAGATGAAACCCTCCCTCCTCCTCCTGGGAAGCTGCAAGTGGACTTTGACGCCCGCCCTTTTATTTATTTCAGGTAATCGTTGCGTGAAAGGAGAAGAGCTGAGCTTGAAGGGGGAGACGGTGAATGACTGTCACGCAGAAATCATTTCTCGAAGAGGCTTTGTGAGGTGAGACAAGGGGAAACCTGAAGGAAAAAGAGAGGGGCCTGCCAAGAGGTGCTGACCCAGGCCAGGGGGATGTAGCCAGGATGGTTCCTTGCTGCGTTGAGAGAGGCTGCGATCCTCTAAGGCTCCTGATTACCCATGTGGTGTTGAATAGAGGGAAGTTATTTCTGATAAGAAAGGGCTATGCCTGAACGGTGCCCAAATTAGTGCTGAACTGGAAACCTGCCAAGAGCCCAAGGGCCACATCTGATGTACTGAAAGCGTCCTGCAGAGGCTGCTTGGCCGGCACGCAACCCGCTGTTTCAGTCTGAGCCCAGCTCTGAGCCCAGGTGCTGGGGAATCTGCAGGCCAGGTCCCCTTGTGGCCTTTCTGGATCTGGGTATAGAAGGCTTCAGGAGAACATAGCGAACGTGTTTGCCTTGATAAGCCAGAAATCCTTTTCCATCGGTTGGAAAGGGTTTTCCCAACTGAACTGTACAATTGTTCTCTTCTCTTTATAAACATTCAGCGTGGCCCTTCTCTTTTTTTAGACTTTTTTTAGACTAGCTGGGTTAACGTCTGCCCTTCCAGTTATGAACAGCAAAGCCAGCTGCTTTCTTAAAGTCTTTGCCTGCTGCCACTGCACTCGGTGTGTTCCTCTGTGCGTTCCTCGGCGCTGGAAGGCAGTGGGGGCAGGTCCCCGGCAAGCTGTAAAGTCAAAGGATTGCACTCTTGCTTCCTGTCTTAGCTGTTAATCTTGACAGCCGTGGCTGCTGGGCTGCTCTGGCACAGCAGAGCCTGTCAGAGATGAGAACGGTGAGCTCCACCTCTCCTCACAAAACAAATCCCCGTGCAGGCTCTGCCTGAGGAGCCTCTGTGAAGCTGCCGTTTTTCTTTAGTCCTTGACACTATGTTGGAGACCTCAAGGTTTTTTCCCCCTCTCCCCGGACAGAAGCAGCCATAAAAGAACCCAGTCATTGTAAACAGATCGTGGGGTTGTGCTAATAATACCACTTGTGTTCAGCTGCCCGTGGGGCTGTTTACTCTTAATGCAAACCTGGTGCTGACTAAAGGTGCTAGGTTAACAACCTTGAAGTCTTCTTCACGCTTGGATCGGATACGCGCAAGCAGCAGCCAGCCAAGGCTCCTTACTCTCTCCCGCCAGTGCTTCCCCCCGCTCACCTGGCAGAACGCTTAATTTCTATCGCGTGTCCTCTGCGTGGTAGGAAACCCGCTTTATTTCACGCCTTCTCTACAGGAAGCATCAAACGCTGTTTGTTGGCTTCCAAACATTCTCAGCCACAGCTCCTGGTCTTCGCTCTCCCGTGTGGCACGACCAGGAGCGGGTGACTTGGTGCAGCAGAGGCAGTTGGATTTGCTGAGGAGCAAAGCAGCCTTTTGACGTCCTTCTGTTATTTTTCAGGTTTCTCTATAGTGAGTTGATGAAGTATGACCCGTCTAATCCTTCCTCTGCAGAAGAGAGCATTTTTGAGCCAGCCGAAGGGAAGAGACTCAAAATAAAGAGCGGCATTACCTTTCATCTCTACGTCAGGTTGGTGCGGGGCTGTGCGGGGAGCGGCCGCTGTCGGCAGCACTATCCCGCCCCTGGCCGCTTGCTGAGCGTCGGTGCTAACCCGGGGAGCGTTTGTTTTCTAGCACAGCACCTTGTGGAGACGGGGCGCTCTTTGATAAATCCTGCAGCGATCAGGCGAGCGTGGTGGGGCAAGCCCAGCATCAGCCGCTCTTTGAGAACCCCAAACAAGGCAAGCTGCGGACCAAGGTGGAGAACGGTGAGTACGTCCGTTCCCTGCATGGTGAGGTGGCTCCAGTCCGCTCCTCTCAGCCTTTCTGGAGCTCCAGAGTTTCCTTACCCCTCTCTGTGTGGCGCTGTTGTGGGATTTGAGGGTGTTGGGGCACTGGAACAGGTTGCCCCATCCCTGGAAGTGTCCAAGGCCAGGCTGGATGGGGCTTTGAGCGACCTGATCCAGTGGACGGTGTTCATTCCCCTTGGGGGTGGTTGGAACGAGGTGATCTTTAAGGTCCCTTCCAACCCAAACCCTTCTATGATTTGAAGCATTCAGGAACCAAAGGGGGTGGGTAAGAGGGATGGGGGCATTAGAGGGAGTCCCTTCTCCTTCCCCGCTCTGCCACACTGGCAAGAGTACGGCTGAAGTTTGCTGCAAAGCTTCCGTGTCTCCGAGCTCCCTTTCAAGCGCTGTTTCATTCTGCTTCATTCTCCGTGTGAAAAATGACTCCTTGGTGCTGCCTTCCCTTTTTCATGTGGTACTGGTTTACTGGTTGACAGCCGGCTGAATAGGAGCCAGCAGGGTGCCCAGGTGGCCAAGAGGGCCAGTGGCATCCTGGCTTGGCTCAGGGGTGGGGTGGCCAGCAGGAGCAGGGCAGGGACCGTGCCCCTGTGCTGGGCACTGGGGGGGC